>CP139507.1:129997686-130212284 GCA_021014915.2 Artemisia tridentata subsp. tridentata | reverse complement strand
CATCTTCTTCTTCATCCGTATCAATCAATCAACTGGAGTACTAAATGATAACACCAAGTTCGAATCCCAGAGGTGGCTATAGAACTCGAACAAAGTAACAAACCACGGAATATTTTGGCACGGTAGACACCAATCTCCCTGAGACGAATAATTAAGCTCGATACATCGTGATTCATAACCCCAACATACACATTTCTCCTCCCACAAAAGAAGAGAAGGCACATACGCTATTCTCCCCCTCAAAAGTGGCATGCAAATGACATTTTTTGCCATATTCGGAAAAAGAGAAGGACATACGCCTATTCTCCCCTCAAAAGTGGCATGCAAATGACATTTTTCCCATAGTTGAGATTTCGTTATGATTGTGATTTGTCAGGTGCAACATGAATATGTGTCTAGGCCCAAAAACTACTGCGAAGAAGATGGTGATTAAAATTCTCTTGAAGCAATCCCTTTTTCGTCTCCACATCAATGGTTTAGCAAATGAAGAATTCAATGAAGCTCGTAATATGCCTAAACCACTTGATGAAATGTGTTCAACGTTTAAGGGAGTAAAAGTTGAGACACGTCTCTAAACATTTCCACCTCGTGTTTTTAAGTATGACCACCTCTTGAGAAGATTTTGTACTACAATCCCGTTAGAAGCTCGAGAAACAATGATCTCTTGATGAAGCTTGATAAAAGACAAATCCACGACTTAAGCTTGCACTAAATTTGTGATTAAGAACCTATATTGAGCACAACAACGTAACTCCTTAAAATGTAGGTAGTAGTATATACCCAACCTTTCATCCTTTATTGTATATATCCGCCTCTTGAACTATCCACATCTCATGTGATACTGAGCACTACAATGTAACTCCTTTAAGTGATAGCTATATACTGTGTGACTACAACGTAACTCCGTTGATAGATATAATTAGATAGCCAAGTCTAATCACTAAGAATACGCTTGAACAAGGATCATCTTCTGCAACTAACCCATATTTCTCCAGCTCCTGCAACTAACCCATCTTTCTCCAGCTCCTGCTCTGTCTTTATTCCCCCTTCTTATAACTTTGCCTAATACACTTCAGCTGCTACACTTTCATCTTCTTGCACAACATCTTCAAAAACATTTTTCGGAATTAACTATGTGGAGTGTTCTTTGACATCTTCAACAGGTTTTGATGAGCATGAGATTTTTTGTGATTGTTTGTGAGATGATGTAGATTGTTCCATGATTGCAGTACCAGCAGCTGCTGAAGATCTCAATCTCGTATGCCTTTTCTCCCCCTCAGGATTATCCTGACAGGGAGTATCCTGACGGAGGCTTCGAGATTAAGGTCGGCAAGTTTGTTTGTCCGTGATTCTTATGGGGTTTTTAATAGGGTTCTAATACAGAAAAAACCTTCAATGATACGAAAAGGTTCTCTGTATTTCTTCCTTAGAGCAGTTGGAATGAGTGTTGTTGTTGTTGCTGTTGCAGATGTGATAATACAAGAGGAGATTTTCTGGTAGTCTTCACTGTGGATGTTGATGATGTATGAGTGTTTGCAGTTGATGGTGCCTGTGATGTAGGGATTGTTGTAATTGTTGTTGTTGTTGTTGCTTTTTGTGTTGATACTAGTGATGATGATGGTGATGGGGCCTTATCTTCCTTCGTAATCGGTAACTAACCGGGCTCACATAGAGTACCCATTAGCGAACTTGTCGATGTAACAATGAATGATACATGACTTGTTCGACGGGATTTCAGAGCTGGCGTGATGTTAACTCTGGCCGGATTCCCGGGTGATCCTCGTGAAGATTCTTTAGAAGAATCCACTACGCCCATTCCGAAATCCATAGAAGGATTTATAGAAGCATCATAATTTATGAGTTGGTTTAACTCAGAGGTCCTAGTAGAACTACTGTTATCAAACTTCTTCTACGTCCTAGGCTTCTTTCTAAGTGTTTAAGCTCAGACCTCCTTATCATCTCCATCATTATCATCTATACATTCACTTCTATTCCTCTCCAACAAATTATCCTAATCCTCCTTAAAAGGTTCACATTTCACTTGATCCACCCCCTTATCCTGCCATAAGGCATCCATTTTTGTGCCTACATTTGTTTTCTCAAGATGTTCTACTCACGTAGCAACATTCATCCATAAGTTCCTCCAACTCCGCAGATTCACTTGACACTTTCTTTTTGGCACTTTTATTTTAGTCATTGCATGACTTCTATTTGTATGATGCCTCCAACATATGCTTACTTTTTAAAACTACCCTTCTTAATACCTATTTTGGCGCTAGACACAACTTTCCTATGCATTTCCTGGGTATGTCCGCTCGGTTTTGAGCTTTCCATAGAAACGCTGGCTACTCGTACAAACTCCTTTTCTACCTTCGTGGGTTGAGCAGCAAGATCCAATAATGCTCTTATAATAGATAATGCATTATGTGTTGTAGCATTAGGTCTTTGCTGAGATGTGGTATATGTTCATCAAGTCTGCAAAGATGAGCTTGATGACCCTCACGGAAGGTATAAATGGTTCTTCCTTCTTCTTCGACTCCTTTTACAACGATGCTGTGAATTCAAAGACGTAGGTGTCCACCTTTGTTGTAAGAGTTGCAGGTTTGGTGTCCTCCACGAGTTGGATGTGGTGCCAGAATTGTTAAAGGTATATGATAATGTTGGAAACAGTGTCAATGATTGCGGGAAATATGGAATGATTCTTGAGAAGTTCAACGATTTGTGAAGTGATCACAGTGAAAGAATTCTGGGATAAATTGATGGTTAAGAAACTCCAATCCCGAGGAATTCATTTTCTGGAAGAAGTTTTTCATTTGTCGGAATGGAAACTTCATGTACTTCTTCCTGAATGTTTTGTGGTTTTTCTTGTTCTTGAGCCATTTTTGTGATGTGATTCTGAAATGATATGAGAGATGTTAAGTATATGGATAAATTTAAATTTATTTCACTCTTTCTGTTTTTGTATGCTCTGGCATTTCTTTTTCGAGCATATTTCTTTTTATTTTTCTTTTCTTATGCTTTCTTGCTTTTATAGCATAAGCGTATGCTCTTTTCTTTTCACATGCGATTTAATTCTCTCTGTCTGTTTTTGTTTTCCTTACCAAAAGTTTGTTTTGTGTGATACTTTTTCAAAAGATTTTGAGGTTTAGATTGAACGCTGTTTTATATTGCTCATGCTTTAAAATATACATTCATCTAACCTTTTTGAAGTTTTGGGAAAAAGTATCTACTTTTTTTATTCAAACTTAAATAATCTAGTAAATACTAGATAACTTGTGTAGAAAAACATTTGCAAAGATAATTTAACTGCACGAGCGTGAGATTTCTTGAACAAATGATGAAGCTTAAAACTCTCTATTACGTTGCCTAGTTAAAGGAGTCCATTATCAGCTTTTAGGTGATAACTATTCCTAATAACTATCTTGAAGATGAGAAGTTTTAGGTTAAGTCAAATAGAAGTCGTCTCAAAAGAGCTTTTGTTGCATAAGAGTGAGATTTCTCTAAACTTATCTAAACCTTGAATACTCTATTACGTTGCGTAGCTAAAGGGATACATTATCAGTTTTTAATTGATAACTAGCCCTAATAACCACCTTAAAGATGAGATACTCTTAGTTAAGACAGTGTCGAGTAGTCTCAAAACCATTTTGGAAACAGATTGAGTGAAAAATGATTCAAGGTTGCATGAATTGTTTTAAATGAGTATTCATAGCATTGTCAACCGAGAAACAATTTAAATTTGAATCCGTCAAAATCATTCATCCACATCGACATAATAAATGTCATACACAAAGTGTATATATAACAAAGTGCAATCATAAAAAAGTCTAATTATTTTAATTAAACATATGCATCTCAAATTACTTAAAGGCAATATCGGGATACAATCCTAGTTTAATCAATACTAAACTAATCGTATGCAATTTGTCTTCACAAATTTACAATCTTCTTTTTAGAAAAAGTTTGATATTTCTCATTTAAAATATGATTTATGAATTTGAGAAATACACTTCTGTGTTAAAAAAAATGTGCTCAATTGTGAAACTTTAAGTTTTTGAAAAATAAATTTGACAAAAATTTAAGTTTCTGAACAAGTAATGACTTTTTGGAAGATGTTTTGACCAAATATTTACTTTCTCAAAATTAAGAAAAATAATTATAAGAGTTTTTATAAAGTATGATACTCTAAAAAATCTCGTAAATATTTTTGAAATTTTTTGGTAAGTAACATTTATAGATGAGTGGGTAACAAAGTTTCGCAAGATTGCTCTCGCAATGATTTGGTATCTCAACAAAGTCAATTGTCGCAACATGGTCAAACATGGATCTCGCAAAATAAAGTTGTGATTGTTGGGAATTAAAGCTTCCAAGGTGTTAATACTGCTCAAGATGGTTAAGGCTGATCTAAGGAATTACAACTGCTCAGGTATTACAAAGAAAATGCTCCAAGTCATTACTGATGCTGGTACATATGTTAAGACTGCTGGTTGAAGTTAAGACTGCTTGTGTATATTATTACTGCTGAGAACTTCAAAGAAAATACACCAAGTAGTTAATGCTGCTAGTACTAAGGTGGTGTTTGTTTATTAAGAGGGTCTGAATCTGAATCTGAACCGCACGTCTGAATCTGAATCTGATGCTTAAATGTCTGAATCTGAACGCATCTGAACGGAAAAAAAAAACTCATGTTTGAACGGAAAAAAAAAATTGTTATTTTGTGTCAACAAGAGGCATTCAGACGCGTTAAGACACCCCTCTCAAGTCTTGACCATTAAGATCTAACTGCATCTGAACACGTCTGAACGAAGAAAAAAAAAACAAACGGTCTGAACGACAAAATGTCTGACCGATTCAGACATTTTGCCCGTTCAGAGGCTGTTCAGAGGCAAAAAACAAAAAACAAACGCAGCCTAACTTACTACTGCTGAAGAGTTAATACTGCCAGAGTTAAAGGTTACTGCTGCTGATTATATATTAGTGCTGCTGCTATGTTATAGTCGGTTAGATATGTATAATATGTTTAGATAATTATAGAAAAGATATATCTTGTAGAGAAAGTTATTGTAAGCCGACTAGGACTCCTTAGCCTATAAAAGGAGGTCCTAGGGCATTGAGTTAGATACACATTTTTCATATAGCTTCAAGGTTGTAAACCCTAATACTAGGAGAGTATTCGTATTATTCATTAATAATATTGAAGTTGTTTTGTTTGTTAAAATTGTGTTCTTAGTTTACTATTTCATTAATACAAAGTTCTTCTTAAGATCAAATACTAGATTCCGCATAGTGTTTGATATTCTCAAAGACAGTTTCTACACTTAGTTGTGTTGAATTTATTCAAGATAACTAAACCTTTTACAAGCTAAGGGATTCGATCAAGTACATAACTGGGATCAACAAGTGGTATCAGAGCTTGTGATCTAGAAGCTGTGATCAAGAAGAACCTGTTTAAGCTCGAGATTGTTTAGATCTTACTGAAGACATGGATTCAGACTCTGCATATATGGTTACTGCATCAAAGGTTCCAATGCTCAAGGCTAATGAGTATGAGATTTGGAGAATGAGAATACAGCAGTACATTCAGATGATTGATTTCCAACTCTGGGATATCATTGAGAATGGAAACGAAAAACCAAAAACAACAAAATCTGCAGAAGGTGTTGTTACAGTTGTGCCTCTTACAACTGCTGAGGAAAAAGCTCAAAGAAGACTTGAAGTTAAGGCAAGAAGTATGTTGATGATGGTCATTCCTAATGAGCATCAGTTGAAGTTCAACTCCATTAAAGATGCTAAGTCTCTAATGAAAGCTATTGAAAAGAGGTTTGAAGGTAATGCTGCTACTAAGAAGACAAAGAAAAATCTTTTGAAACAGCAATATGAAAACTTTTCTGCTCAAGGTTCTGAGATGCTGGATCAAACCTTTGATCGACTTCAAAAGCTTATAAGTCAATTAGAGATGTTGGGTGAAGTGATCTCTCAGGAAGATATGAATCAAAATTTTTTAAGAAGCATGTCCTCTGAATGGAGCACACATGTTGTTGTGTGGAGAAACAAGGATGATTTAGACACAATGAGCTTCGATGATCTTTACAACAACCTCAAAGTTTATGAACCAGATGTCAAAGGGACTAGCTCAAGTGCTAATACACAAAACATGGCTTTTGTCTCCTCCTTAAACAACTCTAGCAGTACCAATGAAGCAGTTACTACTGCTCATGGGGTTACTACTGCTAGCACTCAGGTTAATGCTGCTAGTTTCTACAAACATTGAGAACTTGAGTGATGTTTTTATCTACGCATTCCTGTCTAGTCAATCTAATAATTCTCAGATTGTACATGAGGACTTAGAACAGATTCATCCAGATGATCTTGAAGAGATGGATCTAAAGTGGCAGATGGCTATGTTAAAAATGAGCGCAAAGAGATTCTTGAAGAATATTAGAAGACAGCTCAAGGTCAATGGGAAAGACAACTTGGGGTTCGATAAGTCCAAGGTTAAATGCTACAACTGTCACAGAAAGAGACACTTTGCTAGAGAATGCTGGGCACCTAGGAGCCAAGACTAAAAGAATGGATGTTGATCCCAGCTATGCACTTGATCGAATCCATTAGCATGTAAAGGTTTAGCTATGCTAGATAAATCTAACACAACTAGGTATAGAAATTGTCTTGGAATATATTAAAGTTTATGCGGAATCTAAACTTTAATCTTAAGAAGAACTTAATATTGAATAATCAGTAAAACAATAAATATCAAACAAAACACTTAAATTTATTATTAATAAAATACGAATACTCAAAAGTATTAGGGTTTACAACCTTGAAGTTTTCTAAAGAATCGTGTGTAGAGCTCTATGCCCTAGGACCTCCTTTTATAGACTAAGGAGTCCTAGTCGGCTTACAATTACTTTCTATTCAAGATAAATCTCTAAAGAATCTTTTCTATATTTATCTAACCGACTATACAAGTTTATCTCATAAGCAGTACAAACTAAACACTCTAGCGGTTGTATCTTTAACTCTAGCAGCTTTAACTCTTCAGCAGTAGTAAGTTAGTACTAGCAGTACTAACTTTTCTTCTAGCAGCACTAACTACTTAGAGTATTTTCCTTCAAGTTCAGTAGCAGTTGTAACTCTGAACTGGCAGCAGTAACATTTAGTCTAGCAGTAGTAACCACTTAGTGTATTTTCTTGAACATCATCAGCAACACTAGCAGTAGTAAAATACACAAGCAATTGTAATCTTTGTAACTAGCAGCAGTAATGACTGAGAGCATTTCTTATGTAAACCATTAGCAGTCTTAACCATGTTTCAAGTACAGAGTCTAACAATTTTGCAGGTTCAAAACCCAACAATCCTCCCCTAAACTTGATATTTTCCCCTAAAATCATCAAGTTTCAATCATAGCTTAAACAAACACTAGGAGAATCCTTCCAAACAATTAATTCTGTTTCTTTTCCTTGGGTGCTAGAATCTTTTCCATCTTTTTGAGCAGTTGATATGTTATTTCATCATAAGGATATTGAAGTTGAAGTCTTCTATTTCCATGTAGCATTTGATGTACAATAGCCTTCTGATATTGTAGAGGATAATCATTTTCTACAAGCATGCAAATTGTCATACCATGTACATCCAAAGCATGAACTCCACAAGACTGAAAAATTTTCCACTGTAGAACTGTGTTGTGCTTTAGAGTTCTCCACTCCTCATCCTCATGATGTGGTTCAAACATCACTTTCAAATATCTCCATATGACTCTATCATAAATTTGTTCTAGCCTTTTATAACCAAACTTTTCTTTATACAGCTTCCATAGAATCACCATATCTTCTCTATCAAAATGATGAACCATCTGTAGAAAACTAACAAACCTCACAGATTTTCCATCAGCCCTCTTGATATCCCAATATGCTGTCTTACCATGTATTCCTGAAGTAAAAGCAATAATTGGAAGCTTGACATTGAGAGGAACAGCATCCATGACTTCTTCTTCATTGACTAATGCAAGTTCTGTATGAGCTTGCATTTGTACTTTATCACTTTCATTTTCTACATTAGCTTTCTGTTCAACTTTTTGCTCACTCTGCTCTTGCTCTACCTTATGCTCTGTTTCTACCTGCACTTTTTGTTCAGATTTATGCTTTTTGCTTCTTTACTTAACCAGCTCTTCTCCTGTTCTTTTAAAACTCCTCCCCACTTCTTCAGTCTCCAAAGGTACAAACCTCTCAGTCTTTCTCTTGGCAATGTTGTACGGTTCTTCAATTTTGCCATCATCAAACTGTGCTAACACTTTTTGTTGCCAATTATCCATGTTTTTAAGGTATGCATACATGACAGATCTTCTTTGTGCTTTAGTGGGTGGCTTGTTCTTCTTTGCTGCTAACCTTTATGCTGCATAAAACTTCCTCCTTTCTTCAATAAGCTCTTTCAACATTGTAGCTCTTTGATCAATTGAATACTGATCTTGTTCTTCTTGTGTGAGCTTTTGGGAAAGTTCCTAATCAGCATCACACTGGGCTCTTTCTTCATCCCATACAGCAATTAATGCTAAAGTTTTATCTTCCTTCTCAGCAGCAATTCTCCTTTGTTCCAAAACCTTCTGGTTTTCCTCAGAAAACTCTACAGCTAATTTTTCTGCAACCTCAGCATCAAGTTGCATTTGTTTTGATTTTGAAAGTGGTTTCTCCACAGGCTCTTCACTAAGTATAGCTTTGCCTTTGCCTTTGTCTTATGGAGGTGGTTGTGTAGCTTTTGGTGTAGAAGATGGCTCTCTTATAACAACACCTTTGACTGATGGTTTGCATGTCTTCAATTCTATCATTGCATGAGCCAAAATACTTTCATCATTGTCAAAATGATCTTACTTATGCCTACGTGTTTGCCCTCATGCAACCCCATTTTGACCAAACTTTTGTTTTATTTATATCGTTGCGTTATTACTATCTATATATATATATATATATATATATATATATATATATATATATATATATATATATATATATATATATATATATATATATATATATATATATATACACACACATATATATAGGCACTAACTCGACTCAACTAACGCAAATCCTTACACCAACTCCCCGGAAACGGCGCCATTTTGAAAGAGGTCGTTTTACCCGTTCAAAAATAATTTATAAAAATGGAAAGATTATACAAACCTTAATACTAAAGTATCTTGGCAAGTATTGATCTTCCGAGTATCGTTTCAAAGGAGTGGTGAATTGAAATACGTCAGTCAAGTTTTGTTTGATGCTTAGTAGTCATAAAAGGTTTTTTGGGTTTAAACCATAAAAAATAAACTAATGCAACTAAGTATCTAAGTAAGGCTAAAAACTAAACTAATACTAAGGGATATGTTTTCCTAGAAATTGGTGGTAAATAGTTAGGATTAAAATTGGTGAACTAAAACTCGAACAAGGGTTAATTTATTCATACAGTTGCGTACTTCAATCTTAACTCCTATTCTCGCACATTAAGCCACTTAGTTTATAATCTAGGTTAAAATATTGACTACTAGAGAATATTTATCCTTTCAAACGGCTTTTGCCCGTCAAATTAGATAAAAACATTCTAAGTATACCATAAGTTGGATGTCTCCCGTTAATGGTGTACTAGAATAGATTAGGCGTTTATGATAAACGGATAGTCGAGTTCATTTAAAGAGCGTCTTACTAACCTTATCTTGAGCTAAAGTTGTCTAGTCAAAATAAGGTCCTAAAACCGAAAAGGCCGGAGCGTTCACAATTTTAGTCAAGTTCCGCTTAAATCCGCAAGAGTTATCCGTTTACTATAAACGACTACCCTACCCTCTAGTCAATAAACTAACATAAACTAACAACTAATATCACCATCAACAACTTCCAACCGCAATCCTAACTACCTAACCACCCATTTCTAAACAAACATAAAAAAACTACACTAACATAATAATAAGCAAATAATAAGCAACGATAATGAAATATAAGCTAAACATAATAAAAAAAATTAAAAAGAGATAACCGAAAAGGGATTAGAGGTGACCAAGTATGAAGACAACGGATAAAATGAACTCCAAACATATTATAATCAATACCCAATCTACAAGCTTATATACCCAAATGCTCCCTTGACTGCTCCAAATCACTCTTTAATTACCAGCAACTATTTTTGAAATTTTACATGTTTTTATAAAGTTAAAAAAATAAAAATTATAAGACTGATGCAAAAATGATTTTTAAAGATGTGAACTAACTACAAGTTAAAAAGTAATAATTCTTAAACTAGTTTGTTTCTAAAAAATGCATAAAGTCTAATACGTTCTAAACTTAAAAATGATGACTACGAGATTTTTAAGTAAAAAAAAATAGTAAATAGATTGAAGTAGAGATTTAAGCTAAATGACTTGACGTGAAAATAAAATATGACTTCTAGAACTAGATTAATTAAACGATATGTAAATAATAGTAAAATAAGTGAATTGAGAACTAGATCATTTAGTTTACTGCTAAAAACAAAACAATAGCTAAAGACTAAACTAATACTAACTGAAAGAAATGAACTGTATGCATGATTTAATTTGTGGTGAGCTCTTGGTCCGAAGACCTGCAGCTCTCCTGTTTTGTGGTTCTATCAAGCTTTTTATAATAGATTCCCTGAACCCTACTTTGTCACATGTGTTGTATCTTAACATTTGATGGGCCTTGTATATTTAGTTGGACTGAGCTAGGCCAAAGGATCATAAATATCAAGTTGGCTGGGCTGCTGCATATTAACTTGGTTTCTTGAACATTAATCTTCAATATCTTCAATATCTTAAATAATCTATAAATGCTAGAAATCTCATATTTTTGCTCCAATGTCCTTGTCTCATACCTACAATAATAAATAACAGCTTTAAACAATATATGCACTTAAATTACACATTTTTGTTATTTATTTAGCCGTAAATGAGAGAATATTAGCACTAAAAATATGAATAATTACACATTTATCAATCATCCATAACCTCAGCAGTAGAAACTTGTTGTTCAGTAGTAGAAGCTATTTCTTTATCAGAAGTAGTAACTTCTGGTGTAGCAGAAACTTTTGCACTAGCAGCAGTAATTTGCTTACTAGCAGCACTAACATCTTTACCAGCAGCACTATCCACCTTAGCAACACTATCCAACACCACTTCATTTCCCTGAGTATCAGCAACCACAAACTCATTTTCTTCACTCTCTGCACCAATACTTATGTCCATAACACCCTCATTATCCTTAGCCTCCCCTGAAGCTTGGCTTTCATTCCTTCCCTGTTTGGGAGCATCCTCCCCCAAACTGATAGCCTCAGAAGAACTAATCCTTTGAGTTGTGCCCACCTTATGTACTCTTTTAAGTTTTGGAGTTCTTGACCTCTTAATACCTTCTAAGAATCTAACCCTTCTCTTCAAAGATTTGATTTCACCACCTTGAGAAGCAGTCAGTTGTTGTAGATCAAGAACTTGTGCAGACAGTTTGGTACAAGTTGCCATCAATTCATTTATTAGTTCAATTCTATCCTCACCACTTCGGCTTGTGTTACCTAGCTTGAGAGGTGGATCACTAGAAGTGTTAAGCTCAACCTCAACCCTAGGTTGAGCATCTGAACCCCCCATATTAGCCATTTGATTTGGTCCTTCACCTGAATCAGTTCCATGGGAACCAGACTCATTAGAAGTTGTCTTGGTTTGGGTCTTATTGATGGTACCACTAGCCTGTGCTACTTCTAAGCTAGACACAGTAGTGGTAGCCCTTACAAACATGTCATTCTCCACACCAATGACATCCTCATCTGCAACAATGTGAGTAGAACCACTAGCCTGAGGTAGCTCAGTGTTCTATGAATGAGTCCTACGTTTGTATGTCTTTTGAGGTTGTTGTAATGATGATGCCAAAAGTGTGGGTGTGTGATGGGTAACAGCTGGGATTGCTGAACCTTCACCCTGATTTTGTCTAGCAAGTTCCAACATTGTAGCAAACAATGGCGTAACTGTGCCTCAAAAATCTTTTTGATCCCTCCTTATATTAGTGAAAACCTTTTTAGTAAGAGAGGGAGTGGGATAAAATCTTTTATGACTTTTCTTGTTAACAAACTGATTGTCCAAAAAGAGTTGTAAAAACCTTGGATAGATAAAATATTTGCTTGAAGAACTATCCAAGTTCTTAACCATACTATCAAAAATTAATTTAGAAAAATTAAATCTTTTATCATTATCAGCCAAACAAATTATAGCAGATGCCAAATTGCTACTGAATTCATTCCAACCAGTGGTCTTTGGACTAAGACACACTAAGACAATATGGATTAAGAATTTTCACTGATGAGAGAAGTTTCCTTTGTAAAATTTTAAAGCATTATTTTTTCTCTCATATCCCATCAGTGAAAGTTTTTCAAAAAATTGTAGCATTAGGAAGATTCTCAATTCCATTAGCATCTCCTAGATGAAGATCTCTTCTAATAGATGCCTCAGTAATGAGTATCTTCTGCCCATCTATAAGGGCATGAATTTGTACTTCCCCATTATGAGTTTCGACCTTAGCAGACGACCAAAACTCTATAATGTTGGAAATATATATAGTAGGTTTTACTGTTAAAGCAAACCTTATATAACTTGCATTAAGAAAATCAATGATTTCAGTAAAATCTATAGACTCGTTAGGTTTTTCTAAAAATGCAACATTATTGTGTGGATCAGTAAAAGTTATGTGCGACATGATGATTTGATTTGGGGGTTTTTCGATTTGATGTTAAAAACTAAATTAGGGTTTAGATGAGAGTGAATTATGTGTGTGTGAAACTGATTATGTGAATCAATTGGGGATTTATACCCTTAAGTAAAAAGTTACATAACCATACCCTGCACTCTAAAACCTAGCAGCACTAAGTTTATGCTTAGCAGCACTAACTTTTAACCAAAAAAAAAATTTCCTCGACAATATTTTCCCAATATCTTTAAACACAATACTGCACCCAGATATTTTGAAGGGATTAAGTGTAAAGGATGACACTTAATCATTTTCAGTTGCATTTAACCTCTGGTTGTGTGAGAATCAATGATGTTAGTATAAATACTGCCTGTGATCAGATAGACTCATTAAAAGAGCCTTTTTGACAGGGTTTCCAGCTCGTGGCAGGTGTTGCCACTAACACAAATGCATTAGATTCACTTTTGCTCGCTGTTCTCTATATCAGATGTCCTTAGACTAGCACACTATCAAATGAATATATTAGAATGGTATAAAGTGAGTTAGCTCAGTTACTATCTGACTAACTATGACCATCAATTCATGTTCAAATTAGATTTATTTCAAGAGAAGACTTTAAAGAACTTCCTAACTCAGGTGTAAACCTTTGTCAAGAGATTCCCAAATCCATTCTATCATTAATCAGATGCACCACAGCAAACAAATCACCACTTTGCTTCTCACACACTGTAGGATCGAGTACTTCGAGCTTGATTGAGCTTGGTATAACCAAGAACCTCTGCAATACAAGTGTTTATGCGGAAACTAAACAACAAGTATTATAAAGAAGAAAAACTCTAAAGGACAATGATCCTCTATGGATCAAAACTAATAAACTATGAATCGTTTATTGAATGTTAATAGATGTTCAAGGCGTGCATAAACTCATAGACGGGTTTATCTTTTATACTAACAAGATCTCCTAACCCTAACCCGTTCTACAAGAAAACGTGTAAAGAGATTAACAACAATCTCTTCTAAAAATAAATCATAACAAACATTCTAAATATACGGATAACAACTAATACTATCCGCAGCAACAATACTATCGGCAGGAACAAGATAACACTGTCGGCAGCAATGAGCTTTCAGCAGGAACCAACACTATCGGCAGGAACCAACTTTATACTATCGGCAGCAACAATGAACTCTTATTTCCCAGAGATCCTAACAATCCTCCCCTAATCTTGAGGTTGACTAGGTTAACCTGCAAGATTCCAATGTGATAGAGCATGTAACTCTCAGGCTTGAGGACTGTGACTTAGCAGCAGCAATATGATGTAACCAGCAACATCATCCATGACTTGTAAGATTCCAACCTCTATAGCATCCAGCAGCAACCTCAATAGTTCAGCAGGAATGAGAAATCTTCTCCAAAACTTGTATACTGATCACCATAACTTGTACTTGTACTTGGCTGCTACTTATGACAATATGTACATCAAATCACTTAAGTTTCATACTATTCTCATCACATCCAGGTGTGTTAACTCCTGTGAGAGGTGAATCATTGAAAATTAATGGATTTGATGTCTCTTTACCAATAGCCATCACTACTGGAGTAGCCAATGTTTAGGTGTTTTAGACCATGGTACATTGATAACCATCTGATTTATTAGCAAATCAGCAACTATAAACGGATTTGACTTGTCTTTACCTGTAGCCGTTTGCTCAGGACTAGTCAATTCTTAGGTTACAGCAAACCTTGGTGAATTGAATACCAAATATGGATACCAAGTGTCTTTACCACAAACCATACTTTTGTGGACTAGCCAATCCTTTGGATCCCATAAGGGTTACATCCATGGTGAATTGAGAACCATTTTCAACTCTCAGAACTTAATCATGGGTGAGTTGAAGTACCCTATAGCTTTAAGCAAGCTATTACAGCTATCAACGGATTTGATTATCACACCAGAGCCGTACCCTCATGGTGAGTCAACTCTTTCTTGTCTGCAAGACATGGTGAGTTGAGCACCATTTATTGTGTAGATGTAAACACCAACACTGTACCTGCAAGGTGTTGCTCAAAACCACTTATTAGCACACAAAATATACATAAGATTTTTTTTTTTTTTTTTTTTTTTTTTTTTTTTTTTTTTTTTTTTTTTAACTAACAAAGAAAATAAAACAAAAATAATATAACTAGAATGAAAATAAACGATAAATTAAAAGAAAGAAAAGAAAATAAACAAAAAGAAAAATAAATAAAGAAAGAAAAGAAAGAAAAATATAAGTTTTTTTTTTTTTTTTTTTTTTTTTTTTTTTTTCACGATCAGCAGGAACCGAGCAGCAGGAATAAAATTACCAGCAGAAATGGTGTTCAGCAGGAACAGGTACTGTCGGCAGGAACGGATGAACTATCAGCAGCAATGAATGCAGCTGAAGAAAATTAATGTAGTAGCATCAAGATGACCACACTGAATAAAATACTGATCTTGAATAGCACCATTAACTCTTGATGACTCAACCAAACGACAAACCATTATAGCTTTGCTGACCCCACACATTAAACCTTTCATTCCCTTCGATTAATTGTAGTGTGAGATAGCAACAAGTCAACCAATCAATATGCAGCACCATAAGCGACAAACCACTTAATTGATAAACCATTAATTCAATCGCAGTCAAACAGAAAAATCCACATATATTGACTGATCAATGTACGAGGTTGCATTAAATAATCGTACCCCAGAACCAACAAACACATTAGCCATACAGTACCATCACACTAATTCGACCCATGTCAAACCAAAATCTTGTATATTGCACCGACCCATTAAATAGATGGTACAAGGTCAACCAATCCAATTTTCAATGCCATCTGACATTGAGTAATCTGCAATAAATTCGAGGTCCATAAAACTTGCAAAATATCCCATGTGCACCATCAGTCCCATAAATTCATCAAACAATCAATCGAATATACTGACATCAGCTCCATTAATTTGACCAAAGACCACAACATGACCAAATTAATTTCTCATCCAATCAATAAATTATAGGAAGCCATAAACTCAGCTGCATTATTTTAGTTAGAAAACACAAAACAAACTAAGAAGAATGTTAGAAGGCACAAAATATACAACAATAAGCCTCCCCTTAGGCTTATGCCTCCCCTCAATTAATGCACCTGACAAGGACTATTGTTCTTGGGTACCCAAAATGAATCTTTCCTTTTATTTGTCCAAGAACAACCTGTTGAGGGCTTAACACCAGTATCCCATCTTGTTCTACCCATATACCTTGGGTCATAATAACCAGGCCATAAACCATTCCGAAAGTAAGTGCTAATAGGTATGTAGAATGGTCTAGCATCATTCCTTTTCCAACCAGTAGACTTGGTTTGACCAGCTGGAACTGGCTTACCAGAAGGAACATGTGCTGGTCGTTTTGCATTACCAGAAGGAAATGCATTTGCTCTAGGGACAAATGGGGGAATGTTCTCTACATTTTTCCATAAAGGTCTAGGTTTTTGTTGTTCAGCACACACACCCATTTTACTCTCATAATAATTATGTCAGTGTTCAATAAATATTCAACTTGTGCACTAAACACTTCTGAAGAAGGATCATCTGAACTTGGGTTATTTATAATTCCAGCAACATTCTTCTCATCAACAGACAATTGTCTTGCAAGCTCTTCATCTTGAGCAAGCTGAGCTAATCTAGCTTCTTCAGCAGCAACTTCCTGTTCATGCACCTTTGCAGCTATCTCTTCATCTTTTTCAGTTGCTTCAGGAGGAATGATGTTACTTTCAGCAGCAACAGATGAACTTACATTAGCATTAACAGCAGACACATCAGCAGTAAAGGAGACATCAGCAGCAATGCTCCTTGCTTCAGAGGAGACCTGTGCTTCAGGAGTGATGTTGTGCTCAGAAGATGTATGAACTTCAGTAGTTGCATCATCAAGAGAAACAGATGCTAGTACATTAAGCCCATCAAATATCATTTCATCCTGATCTTCCTCAGACTCAGAAAGAATTACCCTTCTTTTCTTTTGCACTTGAATACCCTCCAAATTGCTGATCTTATCATTTAATTCTTGGATAGTTCTACTAAATCCTTCATTACAATCCCTGAGCTCCTTTTCCAAGCTCTCCACTTTAGCACCAAAAATCCTTTTTGTCTCACTAAGTTCTGACTCCAATGCCTCAATTTTCTTCACAGATCTTTCAAGTAGCTGAGACATAGAGGTTAGATCAACAGCAGCATTAGTTCCACCAGCAGGAACACTTGAAGTATTAGGAGCTTCACTGACTCTGGGTGGAGAAACATTAAATCCCTCCCCTGCATTGATGTCAGAACTAACTGGCTGCCTAGTAGGACTAGGTGAGGAAAGCCTTGAAGAAGAAGGCTGAACTATAGGTGTATCATCTGAGATATCCTGATCATTGGTCTCAACATGGTCATTAGTCTCAGGTGTAGGAGTCACTTGTCTAGTTGGTGGTGATGAGTTATCAGCAGCAACAGATGCAGATGCATCAGCAGCAACTGAAGGCCCTTCATCAGCTGTATTGAGTGATGGTGAGATGCTGACATTATTAGCATGTTCAGGATTGTCAGCAGCAGCAGGGTTGTCAGCAGCATCAGGGTTGTTCAACATAGGTGGCAATAAAGGCAAGTGGTGTCCAGTAAAGTTCATCTTCATGAGGGCAAACATTTTGGCAGATAGCCGATTGACAATCTTAGGAGAGGTGTTAATTGTCTGAATTCCTAAAATGATTTGAAGAAATCTAGGATACATCAGAAATCTATGCTTATCACTACTGATATTCTCACACATCCCCTCAAAAATATATTTTGCCCAATTATAAATTCTACCCTGGGATAAACAAACCAGACCAGATGCAACAGGGCTTGGACACTGATCCCATCCACCTGATTTAACACTAAGACACTGAAGTAAAGTATGAATCAGAAATCTCCATTGAGGAGACAACTTACATTTCAAGAAAGTACAACTCCCAGTGACAGGATATCCAATAGCTGCCATACCATCAATAATATCTTGCCTTGAGAGATCGAATTCCCCATGCTCTTCTGGAAATTGAAGCTTTACCCGAATCAACTCCTCAGAGATACTTACTTCTTGATTATCAATGGTAGCAACAATATCATTTTCCCTTCCCACAACATGTCTTACTTTAGCTGTTCTCCAAAACTGTTTGACCAAAGAATCATAGACTGTTACTGGGCAATATGTGAGCGCATAACGAATAGATGACCCTCGAAGAAATTCCAGCACTTCATCATAACCAGCACTTTTTGAAGATGATTCCAAATAGGCAACCTTGTTATGATCATCTTTGTAACGAAGAGTTGTCATTGTATTGAAGGAAAGATTTAGGGTTTGAAATGAGAAGATTAGGGTTTGATAGGTTTCAAAGCAATAGAGATGAGAGATGTGCAATTATATGTTGAGTTTCCAAAAATATCACTTTGAATTGCTGCTATTTATTGCACGTATCTTTGATCAATTAACTTAAGAAAGTTTGACCTTTCGGTAGTAACACTTGGTCAAACGGCAGCAATAACATCTTTGACCATTCAGCAGGAATGAGGTGGTTTGACCAAAGTCAATCTTCCGAACATAGTCATTAAGAATAACTTCCCCAAATTAATTCACAATACCAACCATCAATAAATTTGCACTAATCTCCATAATGTTATATAACCATAAGATCACATAACTCTATCATCACAAAACCCTTTATCACCACAAATCAAACTCAATCTTCCAAAAGAAAAACAAGTCACATTATGAGTTCATCCAAACAACCAATAATCGAAATCTCATCGGATTCATCCTCTTCGAGTGACTCAGGATGGAACAACTACTTTCCCAAAACAGCATCATCCTCTAAAGTCAAAGGGAAGGCCAAGGTTGAGGATGATTCATCTGATCCTCTTCCATCTACCCCTTCTTCTTTTGAGTACTTTAGCTCTGATGATGAAGATTCATCAGAGTTGAAGTCTTTGGTGTATTACCAGGGTGAATGGGAGACTTTCCCTCCCAATTTTCCTTTAACAGATGAGGACAGAAGACAGATGAAGGAAACTGAAGCTCTGCTTGCGGAAGAGATGGAAAGAACAACTGCAGCTTTCTATAAAGTACCGGTACCAAAAGGCAAGGCTAAGTATCAAGAAGGATCAAGTCGAGAAAAACCAAACCCTAGAAGTCGACACAATCGACAACGTGAAGGCAAAGATCCAAGACAAAGGAAGAATCTCACCAGTACCACTCCCAAGCCAACCCAGCCAGCTACACAATCAAGCAATCCAAAACCGCAACCAACCCATCCAACTCCACAATCAAGAATCCCAACTTCACAACCAATCCATCCAACTACAAGAACACGATCCAGAACTCATCAGAGACCAACAACCTCAAGCACTTCAAGGTCACCCCCTGATCAAAGACAACCAAGGCCAGTCATCTTGGCACTTGCAGTCCCCCATGTCTATGAAGAGATCTGCCGTCAGAGAGGAAGGAGGTACATGCCTGAAAATATGGGTAAGGGTAAAGAGAAGATGGAATAGGTGGTAAGGTTTAGGTAGATTTATGATGGATGATTGGAATCTTTTGTAGCTTTTGAATGATGTTGATAAGTAGCTTTTGTAACTTGAAATCTTTCGAAACTAGCAACTGAATGTACTGATCTTTCTTATGATGAATGAAAATTGCTGTATTAACCTTTAAATCCAAGCATTAAGCAGCTGCAAAATAAAGTTAACTAACAAAAGATACTGAAAATCCTGCAAGATAAGATTAGAGAATCACAACTAAAACTCAAAAGAATGAAAAACAAGACAAAATTACAAGCATTAGCCTCCCCTTAGGCTAAAGCTACCCTATAAACCAGCAAACACAATTACAACAACATGTACATCCAAACAAAACAACTACCAAGAATACCATGGAGAATAATCCATTCCCCCTCCAAAGACTTGATTAGAATAGACAGGCCAAAAATCCCTGTGATTATATGAAGAAGTACCAGCAGGAATGATTCCCTGAATATCAGCAGGAACAGAGGAACCAGCAGGAATAGGTCTATCAGCAGGAAAAGGACTCCTATAAAAATTCATTCCTGCTGCTTGTGGAACATATGGTGGGATTTGTTTAACATTTTTCCACAATGTTCTGTTCTGATGTTTTCCACCCTTGAGCCTTTTCTCATGATAATCACAATCTTTTATAAGATGATATTGACTACCACACACAAAACATGTCTTCTTCCTAACAGCCTTGTTTTTACTACAACTTTTCTTAATATTGACACTTTTGTCACAAGTGAAACTAGAGACACAGTTGTTTTTAAAAGAATTTAATGAGCTGTTATCTGAAAAGACAGATTTAGGAGTAGATAAACCATTAGTCGAACTTGAGGACCTGTGATATTTGGGTGTGGTTGACTTATCACTTGAGTCACATGAAACAAAGTCTTTAGACTCTGCTTCAGAGGATTTGTCACTTGTGTTACAAGAGACACAATCATTAGATTCAGGTAAGTCTTTGGACCTTTTACCATAAACCGTTTGTGACTCATCAGAGTCAATATCAGAGAGAGAGTGTACAGGAGAAGGCATAAAAACTCCTCTTATTGGTGGAGAAACAGCATTCATTCCACCTTCTTTCACATATTTAACAGGTTTTTGATAGTCTACAGGTTCAGGGTTAAAAACACTATACTCATTAGGGTCATAACATTGATTTGGCCCTATTAGGTTACCATACCCTAAACCTCTTTTTGTTTTCGTAGACATAGAACTATCAACTAACTTGTTTAGGTTTTTAGATGAATCTTTCCATTTATTAAACCTACCCAAGGTATTGTCTAGTTTAGTCTGCATATCCTGTTTTTGGATCAGTAAAAGTTATGTGCGGAAAGATGATTTGATTTGGGGGGTTTTTTGATTTGTTTTTAAAAAATAAATTTTTTTTTGGGTTTTTTTGGGGTGAATTTTTTGTGTGTGTGAAATGATTATGTGAAAACAAAATTGGGGGTTTTTACCCCTTTAAAAATAAAAAGTTTAATAAAAAAAAAATGCACTCTAAAAAATAGCGCACTAAAATTTTAACCAAAAAAAAAAAATTTCGGGAATATTTTCCCAAAATCTTTAAAAAAACCCAAAACTCCCCCCCAGTTTTTTTGAAGGGGAAATTTAAATGAAAAGGGAAAAATTAATAATTTTTTGGGGGGATTTAACCTTGGTTGTATGGAATCAAGATGTTAGATAAATCTGCCCGTGATCAGATAGGCCCCATTTAAAAAAGCCTTCTTGAAGGGTTTTCCCGTCTGGCAGGTGTTTTCCACTAACAAAATGCATTAGATTCACTTTGCTCGCTGTTCTTTATATTTAGATGTCCCTTGATAGCACCTATCAAATGAATATTTAGAATGGTATAAAGTGGTTAGCTCGTTACTATCTGATTTAAATTGACCCTCAATTATTTTTTAAAGTGATTTTAAATTTTATGAGAAGAATTTAAAAAAAAATTTCCCAAAATAAAGGTTTTAAAAATTTGTTTAAGGATTCCCCAAAACCCTTCTTCAATTTAAAAATGAACCCCGCAAAAAAATACCATTTGTTCTCCCCACTGTGGAACGAGTACTTCGGTTGATTTAGCTTGGGATAAACCAAAAAACCCCGCCAAAACAAGTGTTTTTTTGCGGGAAAAAAAACAACAAGTATTATAAAGGGAAAAAAAATTAAAGGACAAAGAAACCCCTTTTGGATCAAAAAATAATAAAATATTTAAAGTTTTTTTGAATGGTTTTAAAAGATGTTAACGGCAAGAAATTTATAGGGGTTTCTTTTTTTACTAAAAGATTCCTTCCCCAAAAACCCCTTCTACCAAAAAAAAACGTGGGAAAAAGATTAACAACAATCCCCTTTCTAAAAATAAATTTTAAAAAAATTTTTTAAATTTGGGATAACAAAATAATACTATCCGCAAACAAAAAATACTTTGGCAGGAAAAAAGATAAACTGGGCGGCGGAAAAATGGCTTCAGCAGGAAACCCAAAAATATCGGTAAAGGGAAAAACCAATTTAACCCTTTGGCAGAACAATGAATCTTTTTCCCAGGATCCTTTAAAAATCCTCCCCTTTTTCTTGGGTTGACTAGGGTTTTAAAAAGCAAAATTCCTGTGTTTGGGGGATGTAACTCCCCAGGTTGAGGGGGTTTTTGCAGCAGCCCAAGATGTAAACCCGCCCAAAAACATCAAAGATTGTAAGATTTCCCAAACCCCTTTTAGCATCCCGAGCAACCTAATAGTTTTGAGGGAATGAGAAAAACTTCTCCAAAAATTTTTTTTACTGATACCTCCTTGTACTTTGTATTGGGTGGACTTATGGACAATATGTAAACAAATCATTAAGTTTCATATTTTTCATAACCAGGTTTGTTAATCCCGTGGAGGTTTAATCATTTAAAATTAAAGGATTTGTGTCTCTTTTTCCCAAAAACCTCAAATTAAGGAGTAGCCCAAAGTTTTTGGGGTTTTAAAACCCCTTTGGGCCAAAGGGTAACCTTGTTTTTTAGCAAATCAGCAACTATAAAAGGATTTGAAGTTTTTTCCCGTGGTTTGTAGGATTGTTAAATTTTTAGGTTACAGAAAACCTTGGGGGAATTGAATACCAAAAATGGAAACCAAGGTTTTTACCCAAAACCCTTCTTTTGTGGATAGCCAATCCTTTTGGGTTCCCCTAAGGGGTTTCATCCCGGTGGGAATTTAGTACCCCTTTTAATTTTTCGAAATTAATTGGGTTTAGTTGAAATACCCTATGCTTTTAAAAAGCTATTTAAATATAACGGATTTGATTTTTTAACCGAGCCGTTTTCCCCCCTTTGGGGAGTCAAATCTTTCTTGTTTTCAAAAAATTTGGGGGTTGGCACCAAATTTTTTGTGTAGATTTTTAAAACCAACCTGTACCCGCAAGGTGTTGGGTTCCCAAAACCCCTTTTTTAGACACAAAAATTACATAAAATTTTTTTTTTTTTTTTTTTTTTTTTTTTTTTTTTTTTTTTTTTTTAAATAACAAAGAAAATAAAACAAAAATAATATAACTAGAATGAAAATAAACGATAAATTAAAAGAAAGAAAAGAAAATAAACAAAAAGAAAAATAAATAAAGAAAGAAAAGAAAGAAAAATATAAGTTTTTTTTTTTTTTTTTTTTTTTTTTTTTTTTCACGATCAGCAGGAACCGAGCAGCAGGAATAAAATTACCAGCAGAAATGGTGTTCAGCAGGAACAGGTACTGTCGGCAGGAACGGATGAACTATCAGCAGCAATGAATGCAGCTGAAGAAAATTAATGTAGTAGCATCAAGATAACCACACTGAATAAAATACTGATCTTGAATAGCACCATTAACTCTTGATGACTCAACCAAACGACAAACCATTATAGCTTTGCTGACCCCACACATTAAACCTTTCATTCCCTTCGATTAATTGTAGTGTGAGATAGCAACAAGTCAATCAATCAAATATGCAGCACCATAAGCGACAAACCACTTAATTGATAAACCATTAATTCAATCGCAGTCAAACAGAAAAATCCACATATATTGACTGATCAATGTACGAGGTTGCATTAAATAATCGTACCCCAGAACCAACAAACACATTAGCCATACAGTACCATCACACTAATTCGACCCATGTCAAACCAAAATCTTGTATATTGCACCGACCCATTAAATAGATGGTACAAGGTCAACCAATCCAATTTTCAATGCCATCTGACATTGAGTAATCTGCAATAAATTCGAGGTCCATAAAACTTGCAAAATATCCCATGTGCACCATCAGTCCCATAAATTCATCAAACAATCAATCGAATATACTGACATCAGCTCCATTAATTTGACCAAAGACCACAACATGACCAAATTAATTTCTCATCCAATCAATAAATTATAGGAAGCCATAAACTCAGCTGCATTATTTTAGTTAGAAAACACAAAACAAACTAAGAAGATGTTAGAAGGCACAAAATATACAACAATAAGCCTCCCCTTAGGCTTATGCCTCCCCTCAATTAATGCACCTGACAAGGACTATTGTTCTTGGGTACCCAAAATGAATCTTTCCTTTTATTTGTCCAAGAACAACCTGTTGAGGGCTTAACACCAGTATCCCATCTTGTTCTACCCATATACCTTGGGTCATAATAACCAGGCCATAAACCATTCCGAAAGTAAGTGCTAATAGGTATGTAGAATGGTCTAGCATCATTCCTTTTCCAACCAGTAGACTTGGTTTGACCAGCTGGAACTGGCTTACCAGAAGGAACATGTGCTGGTCGTTTTGCATTACCAGAAGGAAATGCATTTGCTCTAGGGACAAATGGGGGAATGTTCTCTACATTTTTCCATAAAGGTCTAGGTTTTTGTTGTTCAGCACACACACCCATTTTACTCTCATAATAATTATGTCAGTGTTCAATAAATATTCAACTTGTGCACTAAACACTTCTGAAGAAGGATCATCTGAACTTGGGTTATTTATAATTCCAGCAACATTCTTCTCATCAACAGACAATTGTCTTGCAAGCTCTTCATCTTGAGCAAGCTGAGCTAATCTAGCTTCTTCAGCAGCAACTTCCTGTTCATGCACCTTTGCAGCTATCTCTTCATCATTTTCAGTTGCTTCAGGAGGAATGATGTTACTTTCAGCAGCAACAGATGAACTTCCAACATTAGCATTAACAGCAGACACATCAGCAGTAAAGGAGACATCAGCAGCAATGCTCCTTGCTTCAGAGGAGACCTGTGCTTCAGGAGTGATGTTGTGCTCAGAAGATGTATGAACTTCAGTAGTTGCATCATCAAGAGAAACAGATGCTAGTACATTAAGCCCATCAAATATCATTTCATCCTGATCTTCCTCAGACTCAGAAAGAATTACCCTTCTTTTCTTTTGCACTTGAATACCCTCCAAATTGCTGATCTTATCATTTAGTTCTTGGATAGTTTCTACTAAATGCTTCATTAGAATCCCTGAGCTCCTTTTCCAAGCTCTCCACTTTAGCACCAAAAATCCTTTTTGTCTCACTAAGTTCTGACTCCAATGCCTCAATTTTCTTCACAGATCTTTCAAGTAGCTGAGACATAGAGGTTAGATCAACAGCAGCATTAGTTCCACCAGCAGGAACACTTGAAGTATTAGGAGCTTCACTGACTCTGGGTGGAGAAACATTAAATCCCTCCCCTGCATTGATGTCAGAACTAACTGGCTGCCTAGTAGGACTAGGTGAGGAAAGCCTTGAAGAAGAAGGCTGAACTATAGGTGTATCATCTGAGATATCCTGATCATTGGTCTCAACATGGTCATTAGTCTCAGGTGTAGGAGTCACTTGTCTAGTTGGTGGTGATGAGTTATCAGCAGCAACAGATGCAGATGCATCAGCAGCAACTGAAGGCCCTTCATCAGCTGTATTGAGTGATGGTGAGATGCTGACATTATTAGCATGTTCAGGATTGTCAGCAGCAGCAGGGTTGTCAGCAGCATCAGGGTTGTTCAACATAGGTGGCAATAAAGGCAAGTGGTGTCCAGTAAAGTTCATCTTCATGAGGGCAAACATTTTGGCAGATAGCCGATTGACAATCTTAGGAGAGGTGTTAATTGTCTGAATTCCTAAAATGATTTGAAGAAATCTAGGATACATCAGAAATCTATGCTTATCACTACTGATATTCTCACACATCCCCTCAAAAATATATTTTGCCCAATTATAAATTCTACCCTGGGATAAACAAACCAGACCAGATGCAACAGGGCTTGGACACTGATCCCATCCACCTGATTTAACACTAAGACACTGAAGTAAAGTATGAATCAGAAATCTCCATTGAGGAGACAACTTACATTTCAAGAAAGTACAACTCCCAGTGACAGGATATCCAATAGCTGCCATACCATCAATAATATCTTGCCTTGAGAGATCGAATTCCCCATGCTCTTCTGGAAATTGAAGCTTTACCCGAATCAACTCCTCAGAGATACTTACTTCTTGATTATCAATGGTAGCAACAATATCATTTTCCCTTCCCACAACATGTCTTACTTTAGCTGTTCTCCAAAACTGTTTGACCAAAGAATCATAGACTGTTACTGGGCAATATGTGAGCGCATAACGAATAGATGACCCTCGAAGAAATTCCAGCACTTCATCATAACCAGCACTTTTTGAAGATGATTCCAAATAGGCAACCTTGTTATGATCATCTTTGTAACGAAGAGTTGTCATTGTATTGAAGGAAAGATTTAGGGTTTGAAATGAGAAGATTAGGGTTTGATAGGTTTCAAAGCAATAGAGATGAGAGATGTGCAATTATATGTTGAGTTTCCAAAAATATCACTTTGAATTGCTGCTATTTATTGCACGTATCTTTGATCAATTAACTTAAGAAAGTTTGACCTTTCGGTAGTAACACTTGGTCAAACGGCAGCAATAACATCTTTGACCATTCAGCAGGAATGAGGTGGTTTGACCAAAGTCAATCTTCCGAACATAGTCATTAAGAATAACTTCCCCAAATTAATTCACAATACCAACCATCAATAAATTTGCACTAATCTCCATAATGTTATATAACCATAAGATCACATAACTCTATCATCACAAAACCCTTTATCACCACAAATCAAACTCAATCTTCCAAAAGAAAAACAAGTCACATTATGAGTTCATCCAAACAACCAATAATCGAAATCTCATCGGATTCATCCTCTTCGAGTGACTCAGGATGGAACAACTACTTTCCCAAAACAGCATCATCCTCTAAAGTCAAAGGGAAGGCCAAGGTTGAGGATGATTCATCTGATCCTCTTCCATCTACCCTCTTCTTCTTTGAGTACTTTAGCTCTGATGATGAAGATTCATCAGAGTTGAAGTCTTTGGTGTATTACCAGGGTGAATGGGAGACTTTCCCTCCCAATTTTCCTTTAACAGATGAGGACAGAAGACAGATGAAGGAAACTGAAGCTCTGCTTGCGGAAGAGATGGAAAGAACAACTGCAGCTTTCTATAAAGTACCGGTACCAAAAGGCAAGGCTAAGTATCAAGAAGGATCAAGTCGAGAAAAACCAAACCCTAGAAGTCGACACAATCGACAACGTGAAGGCAAAGATCCAAGACAAAGGAAGAATCTCACCAGTACCACTCCCAAGCCAACCCAGCCAGCTACACAATCAAGCAATCCAAAACCGCAACCAACCCATCCAACTCCACAATCAAGAATCCCAACTTCACAACCAATCCATCCAACTACAAGAACACGATCCAGAACTCATCAGAGACCAACAACCTCAAGCACTTCAAGGTCACCCCCTGATCAAAGACAACCAAGGCCAGTCATCTTGGCACTTGCAGTCCCCCATGTCTATGAAGAGATCTGCCGTCAGAGAGGAAGGAGGTACATGCCTGAAAATATGGGTAAGGGTAAAGAGAAGATGGAATAGGTGGTAAGGTTTAGGTAGATTTATGATGGATGATTGGAATCTTTTGTAGCTTTTGAATGATGTTGATAAGTAGCTTTTGTAACTTGAAATCTTTCGAAACTAGCAACTGAATGTACTGATCTTTCTTATGATGAATGAAAATTGCTGTATTAACCTTTAAATCCAAGCATTAAGCAGCTGCAAAATAAAGTTAACTAACAAAAGATACTGAAAATCCTGCAAGATAAGATTAGAGAATCACAACTAAAACTCAAAAGAATGAAAAACAAGACAAAATTACAAGCATTAGCCTCCCCTTAGGCTAAAGCTACCCTATAAACCAGCAAACACAATTACAACAACATGTACATCCAAACAAAACAACTACCAAGGATACCATGGAGAATAATCCATTCCCCCTCCAAAGACTTGATTAGAATAGACAGGCCAAAAATCCCTGTGATTATATGAAGAAGTACCAGCAGGAATGATTCCCTGAATATCAGCAGGAACAGAGGAACCAGCAGGAATAGGTCTATCAGCAGGAAAAGGACTCCTATAAAAATTCATTCCTGCTGCTTGTGGAACATATGGTGGGATTTGTTTAACATTTTTCCACAATGTTCTGTTCTGATGTTTTCCACCCTTGAGCCTTTTCTCATGATAATCACAATCTTTTATAAGATGATATTGACTACCACACACAAAACATGTCTTCTTCCTAACAGCCTTGTTTTTACTACAACTTTTCTTAATATTGACACTTTTGTCACAAGTGGAACTAGAGACACAGTTGTTTTTAAAAGAATTTAATGAGCTGTTATCTGAAAAGACAGATTTAGGAGTAGATAAACCATTAGTCGAACTTGAGGACCTGTGATATTTGGGTGTGGTTGACTTATCACTTGAGTCACATGAAACAAAGTCTTTAGACTCTGCTTCAGAGGATTTGTCACTTGTGTTACAAGAGACACAATCATTAGATTCAGGTAAGTCTTTGGACCTTTTACCATAAACCGTTTGTGACTCATCAGAGTCAATATCAGAGAGAGAGTGTACAGGAGAAGGCATAAAAACTCCTCTTATTGGTGGAGAAACAGCATTCATTCCACCTTCTTTCACATATTTAACAGGTTTTTGATAGTCTACAGGTTCAGGGTTAAAAACACTATACTCATTAGGGTCATAACATTGATTTGGCCCTATTAGGTTACCATACCCTAAACCTCTTTTTGTTTTCGTAGACATAGAACTATCAACTAACTTGTTTAGGTTTTTAGATGAATCTTTCCATTTATTAAACCTACCCAAGGTATTGTCTAGTTTAGTCTGCATATCCTGTTTTTCTAACACCAACTTAGCCTTTTGAGACTCAGAATGCTTAAGCTCATTAGTGGTGTTTTTCAAGTCCCTCTCTAAAACCTTTATCTTTTCCTCATATGCTAACTGATTCTTTTGAAACCAAACTTTTTGCTTTTCTAATGTTTTAACTGCTTTGTCATAAGCATTAACTTTAATAAAGTATTCATTATACTTAGTTTTCATTTCATCATATTCATTATTAAGCGTTGAGTACAATTCTTGACAAGCAGAATTACATCTTTGTACCTGAGATGGGAATCCTAAGAGAGCATATTCTTCCAAATGTT
Source organism: Artemisia tridentata subsp. tridentata (assembly GCA_021014915.2). Classification (NCBI taxonomy): domain Eukaryota; kingdom Viridiplantae; phylum Streptophyta; class Magnoliopsida; order Asterales; family Asteraceae; genus Artemisia; species Artemisia tridentata. The sequence continues at coordinate 130,183,411 of CP139507.1, read as the reverse complement.
CTTTTTCCTCATAGGTCTTATTGTGAAACAAGTTCCTAATCCTCCTTGCGCATAATTCAAAATCATCTCCTGATACTGACATTGTGAAGAGATTCAAGAGAGACACACTTCAACACTGTTTCCTTCTTTATCAGAGATCCTTACCAGGCTCTGATACCACTTGTAGGATCGAGTACTTCGAGCTTGATTGAGCTTGGTATAACCAAGAACCTCTGCAATACAAGTGTTTATGCGGAAACTAAACAACAAGTATTATAAAGAAGAAAAACTCTAAAGGACAATGATCCTCTATGGATCAAAACTAATAAACTATGAATCGTTTATTGAATGTTAATAGATGTTCAAGGCGTGCATAAACTCATAGACGGGTTTATCTTTTATACTAACAAGATCTCCTAACCCTAACCCGTTCTACAAGAAAACGTGTAAAGAGATTAACAACAATCTCTTCTAAAAATAAATCATAACAAACATTCTAAATATACGGATAACAACTAATACTATCCGCAGCAACAATACTATCGGCAGGAACAAGATAACACTGTCGGCAGCAATGAGCTTTCAGCAGGAACCAACACTATCGGCAGGAACCAACTTTATACTATCGGCAGCAACAATGAACTCTTATTTCCCAGAGATCCTAACACACACCATCAACACCAATTATACTGCTTGCTTAACCTGCAAATGTTAGTCCAAAACCAAGAAAAACACAAGCAATAACACTTTACACCATCTAATTATACTCAGTGGTTGTTCAGAAAAACTAGCAGTATTAACTAGCAGTTCTAAGTATAACAAGCAGCATTAACACAGCAGTTTTAAGTAGACTAGCAACACTAAGTATACTTAGCAGCAGAAACAATTTATTGACCTAATAATAGTACTAATCCTTTCAAACCTTTACAAAAACACAAAGAGATAAGAATTTTCAAAGATTTATCATTCCAATACTGACAACCAAAAATTGAAATCTACCCACATCAAAAGCTTTTGTGAGCAAATCTGCAACATTATTATCAATATGGATTTTAACAATTTGAATTAACTTCTTTTCATAACAATCTCTTATAAAATGATGTCTTATCTCAATATGTTTTGTTTTTGAGTGATAAACAGGATTTCTTATAATGCACATAGTACTGCTATTATCAATATATATTTTAGTATGCATAAAATTATACCCATAATCCAGCAATTAATTCTGAATCCAGAGCACTTGTCCACAGCAACTTGAAGCAGCCACATACTCAGCTTCTATCGTAGAATTTGCAACCACAGTTTGTTTCTTGCACTGCTATGAAATCAACCTACATCTCAAAAACTGACAACCTCCTGTTGTTGATTTTCTATCCAAGCTAGCTCTAGCATAGTCACTATCAGTGTATGAAACCAAGTCAAAAGGTGAATCTTTTGGATACCAAAGGCCTAATTTGGGTAGACCTTTCAAGTATCTAAAAATTCTCTTCACAGCATTAAGATGTGAAACTTTTCATGTGATTTGATATCTTGCATAGGCACACACTGCAAACATAATGTCGGGTCTTGAAGCTGTAAGATACATCAATGAGCCAATCATTGATCTGTATAAGTGAACATCAACTTCTTCACCTTCTTCATCTTTGAGCAAGGGCTTGGAAGTTTCCATAGTTGTCTTTGCAGGCTTCACTTCAGTAAACCCAAACTTCTTCAAAATTTCAGCCACATACTTATCTTGACTGATAAATATGTCATCCTCCTTTTGCTTAACTTGTAACCCTAAGAAGAATGTAAGTTCACCCATTGAACTCATCTGAAATCTTTCATGCATTAGCTTTTCAAATTCAACACATAAAACCTTGTTTGTTGATCCAAAGATAATATCATCAACATAAACTTGAACTAATAAGATATCATCTTTGTGTCTTCTGATAAACAAAGTTTTATCAATCTTCCCTCTACAAAAACCATTGTTCAACAAGTATGTTGACAATGTGTCATACCAAGCTCTGGGAGCTTGATGTAAACCATATAATGCTTTCTCCACCTTGTAAACCTTGTTAGGAAAATTAGGATCTTCAATACCAGGTGGTTGTGTGACATAAACTTCTTCTTCAATAGTCCCATACAGAAAAGCACTTTTTACATCCATTTGATACACTACAAAGTCTTTGTATGAAGCATAAGCCAAGAATAATCTTATAGCTTCAATTCTTGCAACAGGAGCAAAAACTTAATCATAATCAATACCTTCTTCTTGAGTGTATCCTTGAGCTACTAACCTTGCCTTGTTTCTAATCACAATGCCTCTTTCATCCTTTTTGCATCTGAAAACCCACTTAGTACCAATTGCCCTCTTCCCATTAGGAAAATCTACTAAAGTCCAAACTTCTTGAAGCTTGAATTGTAGAAGCTCTTCTTGCATAGCTTCCACCCAGCTTAGATCTTGTAATGCTTTATGAGCATTCTTGGGTTCTATTTGTGATAGAAAACAAACAAACAAACAGTTTTGAAGGTCTTTGTGACTGTTTCTTTGATGAAGGGATCTAGCAAAGAAACCTTGTTCCTTCAAATCCTTTATCATTCTTCTTGTTTGAACAGCAGATTGTGGCTCTCCAATGATTTGTTCCTTAGGATGATTCTTGTGAATTCTTGTAGTTGCAATAGGACTGACAGGAACTACATCTTCCATATTGGTGAAGTCAGCCTCTGCACCAAGTACATCATCATCAGTATCAGGATATATTTCTTCCAATGGAGGCATGTTTGGATCATCTGGATAGTCATCATCATCAAACGATCGGCCTTCCTTGTCAGCAACATTAAAACTTGGCTTAGCAGTATTAACAGAGTTAATACTGCCAGTGTTATTTTCTTCATTGGCAACATTAACACTTGGCTTAGTAGTATTAACAGAGTTAGCACTGCTAGTGTTAATTTCTTCATTGGCAACATTATCTGACAAATCATCCCTTTCTTGTTCATCAGTCTGCTTTTCTTCATTCATCACTTTATCATCATCAGAAGATTTTACACCATCTTCTTTATCATCTTTTGGATTTTCAGGAAGATCATCTTCTTGTGAACTCTTTGACTCTTGGGTTGAGAAAGGTGGACCAGCAGTCCAAATAGGCAGCAAAATATAATCTTTGCCAAGTCTTGTCTCCTTACCAGCTTGACCTGCATCATTACTTGCTTTTGAACCTGCAAAATTGTTAGACTCTGTACCTGTAAAATATAGTTTCCCTTCTTGTCACATTAAGTCCTTCATGTTTCATTCTTCATGTTTTGTATCTTCAAATCTTTTTGACCCAACAATCTCCCCCTATTTGATGATTACAAAACATACACGTTCTTGTACGAACTTCCTTAGACGTAGTAAAGAAGTTGAGATAATTAAATCTCACCATGAATGAAACAATCTTGTCTTCCCCTTAATCCATGCCATGCCACCACAACATCTCTTCCCCTTTTTGTTATAATCAGATATAGGGAATGTATGCAAATATGATCTTGACCACCACAAACCAACATCATACTCCTAATCCAAGCCTTCCAATGTTTCAAATTGCCCTCCATGACGCATATATAAGAAAAATGAATCCAAAACAGTAGAAACTCCAACTAGCAGTAGTAATAATGATCAACAGTAGTAAGAATCAAAAACTTCCCCTTGAGTGGTGCATGAACATCAAATGATTAAACACATCATAAGGATAAGCTTCCCCTGAAACCAATGTGTTAATCATCTTCATGATTCTTCAAATCTGTAGGCTCCTTGTAATGATCACTAATGAAGAAAACTTGATATACCAAACTTGAAACCAAAGTAAAATATCCCAAACTCGTTACTTAAGCTTGCACTGTTGTTGATTGAAGAACGATATAGAGAATTTGGTGTTGCAGAAACAAATCTCTAAGTAATCTCTTGAACTTATCAACATCGACTTCATCGTGTGACACTGAGTACTACAATGTATCTCCTTTAAGTGATAGTTAACTAGGTCTTTGTCCATCCACCCTTTGACCTATGAAAACTAGATAAACCAAGTGCCAATCATAAACCATATATAAACAAGCAAGTCACCAATCAATAGCTAGGAATATTGATGATGAAATAAGTAAACGCCTTTGTGAAACTTCACTTCAATCTCAAATAAGTGATAAAAAATCCTCTTCGTAACCAATTTATTCCAATTCGAACAAATAAACAAGCCTTTTAAACATTTAAGAACGTTTAAACCAAAACTTCATCCTTTTATGTGTGTGATTCGACATCTCTATATTCAACTCATATAGACCAAAACCAAACTTGTGCAAAATCCATGTACTGTTTATTGAAACAAATTTTCGGATTCAGCCCTATATCAACCAATATTCAGCCCACACTCCCTTGTATCACCATTATTAATCCAAAACAAACTCCAATAATATTCTCAAATGTCGAACAACATTAATTTGTATGGAGCAGCACTAATGGTCGTGAGCAGTATGAAAAACAACTAGCAGCATTAAGTCTATCGGCAGCACTAAAAATTACTACTAGCAGCAATAACGGTAATGAGCAGTACTAATCATGAAGCTAGCAGCATTAACTTGATAGGGCAGCACTAACTCAGATGCTACAAGCAGCATTACATATCAACAAAGCAGTAGTAAAAACGAACAAGCAGCACTAACCAATAAACCAATAAGGAGCAGCATTAATGTTTTACCAAGCAGTATAAATATAACACCCTAAAATAAAAATGACTTATAAAATACGCTATAAATTAAAACTTGAGTTATCTAACATGTTATGACTCGAAACCACACAATATGAACATATAACCTAAAGTAAAATACGAAATGATACGAGAACTGTATAAATAAAGTATGGCACGTCTAAGAAGTTCCCTATGGTCCGAAAATAATAAAACTTGTACACGAAATATTTATAAATGATAAGTATGAAATTTTAGCAAATTTGGAAAGTGCTAATCATCCTAATATACACCCTAATTTTAGGCATTTCCTTCCCCATGAAATTGATGAAACCGTGTATATCCCATACCCTCTCCAAAAAAAACCCCTAAAACTCTTTCTCTCTATCTCATTTGGATGGCAAGAAAAATCAAACCAAAACCCTAAAAGCTTTGTTCTATTCGACACAAGGAGAAGAGGAGGAGCAATAACTTGATCTTGATCATTGTTTTCTTATCCAATTCGTATCACACAAAGGTAATCGAATACACATTATTTAATCCATTCGAATTTGTTGAACAAAACATAACCGATCCTTGTATATTTTTCTTGCATTCGATCTTGATCAAGAGAAGGAGAAGAGAAGTGTTGGTGATTCGTTGAGACCTTGTTCTTTTAATCCCTATTCGATCCATACAAGAGGTACCATGTAAACTTTAATCTATAACAACATTTTCGGATCAATATGTGTCAATATAATTTATTGTGTTCTTGAAATCGGACCTATATATAACAAACTAATCTCTCAGAAATATTTATGCTAACTAAACGAATTTTAAACCAATGATACAAACATGAATTTTTGTGGTTCTTTGGTCTAAAACTGAATTCAGTAAAATAGTGATCAAATAAAATTGGTTTGATGATTTTTAGAGGTCTAGAAGGCAACCGTTTGATTTTTAGAAATTCATGTGTCAAAACTGCATTTTGGGGTATGAAAATTCAAGCATGTTCTATGATTTTTAATTTAAAATCTATAACGATTCAATAACTGAAATTTTGGCAGAATGATATATAGTATATGAGTTAAGTTGTGTAATTTTTGTGGATTTTTCTGAGATGTTTAACTAGGGTGAATAATTCCATACTTTCGGGGTGTTCCAGCAGGTCCAATTCGAGGAAGTGTTGTGAATGTTGATTTTTAGTTTGTACTTGTACTACTTAGTAAAATCTGGAAAAATTACATAAAATACTTAAGACATATAGGTATATCTGGGTAAAAGTATAGAATTTTATAAGCTCTTTTAAGGTGTGTTAAAAATAGCTAAAGTTGGACCTGTTTTTAATGTTAATTCTGAATTTAAGTAGTTACTTATTTAAAACACCTATAAGCATAATTGCTTCACCTTTAGAACCTAAATGAGTTAATTGTCATCTTAAAGGTATTTAACTAATGTTTTGATTTATTTTCATATTAACCCTTAACTTTGGCATAATTGCAATAGTAACCCTAATCTTTGAATAATGATAATATGAAACCCAAATTATAGGAATTAAACCCTAAAACTGCTAATTCAGGAAATATAACTTAACTATGACCTAACTGAATGTATGAAACCCTAATTGGAATTTAATTACTTTAAATGATCAATTAAAACGACTTGTGTAATTAGAAACCCTAATCTCACATTTACTTAATTTGGAAACCCTATTTTGACTTGTAAAACTCTAAATTGTGAAATGACATCATTTTATAATTATATTAATATATGAAACTCAATTTCGACATTAATAACTATTCAAACCTTTTTAAATACTATTTACTATTTTTAGAAACCCTAAATTGCTTTTAAACCTAAATATGGAAACTTACTATTTTTGGAAAGTTACTATTTTTGGAAAGTTACTAATTATGGAAACCTGCTAAATATGGAAAGTTACCTAAAATGGAAAGAAAACTAAAATGAAACCTTTATGATTATGAAACTATGAAACTTATAAATAAACTTATGATTAATGTAGATCGGGTGAAAAAGGAGTGATCATCTGCTTCCATTCATCTATTTGCTTTGATTTGTGTGCTTTGATAAGGTACAGATATTCTTTCCCTTTTCAGTAGGGATATTTCTATCGATCCTATGCCTGATATGATTCCCTTATTTGATTCATGACTTTCATTGTATGATTGTCATTCTTATTGATTCATTCTGACATTTATTTAAATGTCTCTGCTATGCTATACTTATGCTTTGCCATGCTTATTGAGTTACTATCTTGTTTCTCTTGCCATGCTAGATTATTATTGTTGTATGCTATGATAGATCTGTGCCTGAGCTAACCTAGTTGTAGAGGTACCATGACCATGTCTTTGATGGCACCCTAGGCATGACACTCCCGTAGAGGTGTGATAGATCTACGGCGTTCCCCCTTATGTTATGATTTTGTGTGCACTATTGGCCAACTTTATATATGTGTGACCAGTCTAGTACTGGCATCCATATTTTGTTAGGGAGCGTATGGATATATCCTAGGTTTATGTATTTGTATGGTATGGTGACCAGGTGGTGTGTGCCTTACACTCCTTCTCACACTTTTATTACTTAGAGGTCTCCCCTCTTCGTATACTTGTATTGCTTTAGTATGATTTGACGGATTATGTATGTAGTTCTTATGGCACATCCTTATATGAACTTTTCCCCTTATTTCATTATTCTCTTGATTCATTTTCTACTCAGTTCTCGTGCATTCTTGATTCTAAGTTCTCTTTAAAATTCGTATGACTTTCATGATTATACTTTTCGTTTTGTATTCTTATTCCTTCGTTGCTTATGCTTATTTACCGTTATGTTATGTTGTATATATCTGTTCACTGGGCTTTTTAAGCTCAGCCGCATTGTTTCTTTTCTTTTGCGGCAGGTAATAAGCGGGGCGACGGGCTTGGGAATGAGAGAGAGTAGGACTTAAAGACCTATTTATTTATCATTTCGTTGTCCATTGTTTTGGACTTTCATTTCTTTTAGCACTTTGAAGATTATCTCTTTACTTGGTTTTGTTTGGTTAACCCACTATGCATTTGGGGATTATCTTTTGATCCTAGTCTTGATGTTCGAGACTTGGTCATTTATTTAAAAGACTTCCGCTTGCGTAATGTATGCTTTGTACGATGCCATAATGTGATATCTTGGCCTTGTCGGGTCGGGGTGTTACAGTTATGGTATCAGAGCGCTGGGTTTGACCTGTAGAACCTTAGAAATGACCTGTGAGGATATTGGGTAGACATTAGGCGTTTCGTTTGACGCAATCTCTTTCTTCACATTTTGACCCTTACGCTTGTTTTGACTTTTGTCTCGTTTATGACCTTTCAGATGGTGAATACTCGTCGGAATGATGGACCCCCTGGTGCTGCTCTTAATGCAGCGGTGCAGCGAGCTATTGATGCGTTACTTCCCGGTTTGACTGCACGCGTCACGGACGAGATTAGGAGGAATACCGCTAGTGGTAGTGGTAATGGTGGTGGTGGTGGTGATGCTCCACCAGTGTCGATCCATGTGTGGTTGGAGCGTTTCATTAAGCAGAAACCACGTTCGTTCAGTGCTGCTACTTCTCCTGTGGAGGCGGAGAATTGGATATCTCACATTGAGAAGATATTCGAGGTACTTGGTTGTGACGATAGGTTTAAGGCGCGTTTGGCTAGTTACAAATTTGAGGGAGATGCCCTCAGTTGGTGGAAGGCATATCGGATGGCTAAGGGAGGTGATGAGTTTGTTGCTGGGTTATCATGGGCTGAGTTTCGGGAGATATTCTTTCTTCAGTACTTCCCTAGATCAGAGAAACAGAAGTTCGAGCGTGACTATCATCATATTTTCCAGTTGGATAGGGAGTCGAGTGCGGAGTATATGAAGAGGTTTGTGAGACTTGCGGGTTTCTTGGGTACGAAGGCTGGGACCCCGGAGGAGCAGGCTATGCATTTTAAGTGGGGGTTACGGGATGAGTTGCTTGAAGGTATTCTAAATACTGATTTTACTGATGTGGCACAAGTTGCCAATGCGGTCCGTAATAAGGAGTTGATGCAAGAGAGGTCTAGACGTGGAGTGAAGAGGACTCAGGAGAGTGATCATCAGCAGGTTCAGGGTAATAGTCAGAGGAATGCTACTTCGAGGGGTAATGAGTTTCGGGGTAATGACAGGCGTAGTAACAACAACAGTGGGCAGAATCAGCGGTCAGGCCATGACCAACAGTTCAGGGGTCAACAGAATCGTGGTATTCAGCAGGGTAATCGTGGTGCTACTTCTTCAGCAGGGCAGAGGAATGTGGGGGAACAACTTCCACCTCCTCCTATTTGTGTTGAGTGTGGGAAAACTCATCCTGGTCGTACTTGTTATAAGGCTACTGGTGCCTGTTTTAGTTGTGGTGAACTTGGACATCGGGTTAGGGAATGTCCGAAGGCGAGTGGCACCAACCTTGGGAATGTAAATGGTGGGCAGCAGGCTTCTAAGGGTCGAGTTTTTGCACTAACCAGGGATCAGGCTGCGGGTACTTCTGGAACTGTCTCGGGTATGCTGTATTTATTTGATCGTCCAATTTTTGCTTTATTTGATACTGGTGCTACACATTCTGTGATATCGTCTACATCTGCTAAACACATTAATACAACCGCAATACCATTAAACTATGCTTTATCTATCTCAACACCAATGAAAAATTCCGTGACCATTACTCATGAATACGTGAATTTCCCTCTTCGTTTCGACGATAGAGTTCGCTCTTCAAATCTTCTTCCTCTAGATATGTACGACTTTGATGTAATTTTGGGTATGGATTGGTTGTCGGAGCATCGAGCTATGATTGACTGCCATACCAGGCGTGTGATTTTTGGTGATCCTTGTAATCCTGAATTTGTCTACCAAGGTTCTCGGCTTGGTAAACCTATTAAGATCATATCCGCTATGAAAGCTCGTTCTTTACTGACACATGGTTGTGAAGGTTTTCTAGCTTCGATTAAGAATTCATCTTTGGAGATTCCTAGTATGGAGAGCCTTTCGGTTGTTCGTGAATTCCCAGATGTATTTCCTGATGAACTCCCAGGCATGCCGCCTGAGCGTGAGGTTGAATTCTCGATTGATTTAATTCCGGGTGCTGAACCCATCTCTAAGGCTCCTTATCGTATGGCTCCTGTTGAATTGAAGGAATTGAAAGAGCAGTTACAGGAATTGCTTGAATCTGGTTCTATCCGTCCCAGTGTTTCTTCGTGGGGTGCTCCGGTGTTATTTGTTAAGAAGAAGGACGGTAGCATGAGATTATGTATCGACTACCGTGAACTTAACCGTATCACTATTCGTAATCGTTATCCACTTCCCCGCATCGATGATTTGTTTGATCAACTCCAGGGAGCGAAATTCTTTTCCAAGATCGATTTGAGGTCTGGATATCACCAGCTACGTGTGAAGGAGCAGGATGTTCCTAAGACCGCGTTCCGTACTAGATATGGCCACTACGAGTTCTTGGTCATGCCGTTTGGGTTGACGAATGCTCCAGCTGTTTTCATGGATTTGATGAATCGAATTTTTCACGAATACTTAGATAAGTTCGTGATCGTGTTTATTGACGACATCTTGGTTTACTCTATGACTAAGGAGGAGCATGAGTACCATCTCCGTGTTGTTTTGGAGACTTTGAGGAAGAAAAAGTTGTATGCCAAGTTTTCCAAATGCGAATTCTGGTTAGGACAAGTTGCATTCTTAGGTCATGTCGTTTCTGCAGATGGTATCACCATGGATCCGGCTAAGGTTGAGGCTATCACCAAGTGGCCAAGACCGACCAATGTGACTGAGATCAGGAGTTTTCTTGGACTGGCTGGTTATTACAGGAGGTTTGTTGAGGGTTTTTCTCGTTTTTCGTTACCGTTGACTCAGCTTATGCGCAAGGGAGAGAAGTTTGTATGGACCGACGAGAGAGAAGCTAGTTTTGAAGAGTTGAAGAAGAGACTTGTTTCTGCGCCGATTCTTACTCTACCATCAGGTTCAGGAGGTTATCAGATCTACAGCGATGCTTCGAAGAAGGGTTTGGGTTGTGTTTTGATGCAGCATGGGAAAGTGATTGCATATGCTTCTAGACAGTTGAAACCGTATGAGGCGAACTATCCTACTCATGATCTTGAATTAGCTTCCGTTGTCTTTGCTTTAAAAATCTGGAGGCATTATCTTTATGGTGAGAGTTGTGATATATTCATTGACCATAAGAGCCTGAAGTATATCTTTACCCAGAAGGAATTGAACATGTGATGTGGTGTTTTTTGCTCTAATTCTTTTATATCCACGGTAGCGGCGCCAAAGACTTGGTGCGCGCGTGATGTGTCGTTGTGGTTTTAGCAGTATTAATGCCTACTCAAGTTTTAAATTTATATTTAGCCGACTTATCAATAAAGCACACATTTTAACGAGCAGTGTACCCGGTCAGTATGAATATAATGGTAAGTAGAGTGTCGATCACTAAGAGTGGAACGTATTATCTAGTTATTCTAATCAGTATTTTAATATCTTAAGTTAGCTGTACAACCTAATCTAACGCAAGGGGGTTCAGCCTGAGAGATTGGCACGGTTTGGTTATGATTAAATAGAAAACTAAACAAATGAGCACGAATCAGCGATTAGCACACACGTACACAGATAGATACTTGAGAAAATAAGAAGACCTGTCCTGATAATTAAGTAGCTTGTCACTTGTTTTATTGCTAGTTTTATATGAAGTGTATATAATTAACCCTTTCTCGTTGGCTCTAATCTTATCGGCGAGTAAACCCTTAATGATCACTTATGTCTATCCCACTATCCTAGAATATTGAGCATTTGTGATGCCCACGTTTCGTATACGCTAGAACAGATAGGCGAGGAAGGGGCATGGCGACCCAAGTGATGTGCGTGTGTATTGCTCTAATTCTTTTATATCCACGGTAGCGGCGCCAAAGACTTGGTGCGCGCGTGATGTGTCGTTGTGGTTTTAGCAGTATTAACGCCTACTCAATTTTTAAATTTATATTTAGACGACTTATCAATAAAACACACACTTTAACGAGCAGTGTACCCGGTCAGTATGAATATAATGGTAAGTAGAGTGTCGATCACTAAGAGTGGAACGTATTATCTAGTTATTCTAATCAGTATTTTAATATCTTAAGTTAGCTGTACAACCTAATCTAACGCAAGGGGGTTCAGCCTGAGAGATTGGCACGGTTTGGTTATGATTAAATAGAAAACTAAACTAATGAGCACGAATCAGCGATTAGCACACACGTACACAGATAGATACTTGAGAAAATAAGAAGACCTGTCCTGATAATTAAGTAGCTTGTCACTTGTTTTATTGCTAGTTTTATATGAAGTGTATATAATTAACCCTTTCTCGTTGGCTCTAATCTTATCGGCGAGTAAACCCTTAATGATTACTTATGTCTATCCTATTTATTTAGCGTCTCTTAAATAGGCGAGGAAGGGGCATGGCGACCCAAGCAATGCTCAGCTAGACACAGAGGTTATCAATGCACTAATAAAAGTCACCAAAGACATCAACATATAAACTTTAATTAATGGGAAAGCAATTTTAAGGGGTGCCCATGATATTCCGTAGTCACATGGAATCGGCCCATCAATCCTGATGAATTAAAGTGTACTAATACAATAAAACAAAACTACTTAATGAATTGAATACATGTAGGACCTTCTTACAGCTCTTGTATCTTCGTTCAGGCGACAAAATCACAAATACATGATCGAATCCACGACCACGATACTTGCAATTGCTCAAATCCTTAACTCGAATGGGCTAAAGATAGGACCAAGTAATCTTTACCAATAATATTATATCAAAAAGGGCGACAAAATCATAAATACATAGCCGAATCCACGACTACGATACTTAAGATTGCTCAAATCCCTAATCTCAATAAATCAAAGGTTTGGATAAAGAATGATGTAGGGTATGGATAATATTTGGGATACAAATTGGTTTAAAATAAAAAATAAACAAAACAGATAAATTAAAATCCTAACTGTGGTAAATTACTTTCCCAACCATCCCATGAATAAGACTCATATCATTGAATAACTCACGCTTTAACACTTGAAACACACGCTTTAGGTAGACACGAATTATACTCAACAAGATCTCAATCAAAGAATAACCTTAGTTGGCGTTCCCATAACGGCCAACTCCCATTCAATCCATAAATATAACATACAACAATTAGTGGTGATATCGACCACTTAATACAAAACTTTACATAAGTTGGTTAAAACAAACTTCCAACTTTTCCTTTTTCTTTTTCTTTTCTATTTTTTTTCGATTTTTTTTTTTTTTTTTTTTTTTTTTTTTTTTTTTTTTTTTTTTTTGACATCAACATATATGTGTATAATTTCACAACTTTACTATCACTATGTTTCCGGATAATTTTTCATACTCTTCATACTTTCAGAAATAACTGTAATAGCGAAAGTAGTAAACACACGAAAAATAAACTCAAAGTTATACAATATTTACTTTCATACCAATTGCATTGTGCAATTTCCTGACTCAACCAAAGATAATGAATTACGCAAGCGAACACAGGTAATGTAAGGAAACACACTTTGCCTAAAGCAATTAACCAACCACGGATTTTAATCTACAGGGTAGGCTAAGGTGTAAGGGTGTAACGAAACATTATCACAAAGGTGTAAGAAACGAAAGGAATGGCTCTGAGTGTTTTTTTAGGGGTACCTTACTCTAAAAGTGAGAGTAACAAAAGGGTTATACGGGGGTTAACTAACCAGTGTAGTTAGTTAATATCACATAACATATAAAGGCTATTTGGGTGTAATCCTAGAAATTTACCAATTTAGACAAGTCACTCCAATTATATAGATAATACTTATTATGGTGGTCTCGAATAGTATACAAGCCAAGTTCTAAAGTTTACAAGTCACCGGCACACTCATAGATTTGTGAATTTTGAAAAGTTCACAATTTTTGAAAATAATGTTATGTGTGCAGCTATGTAATTTAGACTTTAAACAAAAACATGTTAGAAAAATTTTAAATTTTGATATATTAAGCGCATTTTAAGCATATTTTGCAAAAGTTTAGGACAAGTAAGTGTTTTAATTCTCCAATCCCCCCACTTAAGTTAAACAACGTCCTCGTTGTTTGTGTTAAAGGTTAAAAACTGGAAAATAAAAGAATTAGAACAGAAAAACTCCCCTGAGATTTGCTCGGTATGATCCTCCATTATTTGTATAAGAGCAAAAATCAACTTTCTTGTGGATAAGAACGTTTAAGCTTCATAGATGATGTATCCACAAGAATGCAAGAATCTATAATACCATTCAGACTTTAGCATACCTGAGTTAAGAAGGTTCAAACTTGCATAATACATTAGTAGTTAGTAAAAAAAAACTAAAAAAAATTAAAATGAAAATCATCAGGTCAGTCGATACGCCGTATCTTATGGAAGAAGATACGCCGTATCGAGCCTGGATTAAATACGAATCAGAATAAAAGATGCGTCGCATCCTTAACCAGGGATGCGCCGCATTAAAATACTGACAGAAAGTTTTAAAGTCAAAAATAAAAATGCAGAAAATTAAATAAGATATGACCAGTGCAGGCGATGCGTCGCATCTCAGGATGGAGATGCGCTGTATCTTCTGCAGGTCTGACAGACTCGACACAGAACAGAATGTAAAAATTTTCCGGGTTGTCTCCCGGTCAGCACTTGTCTTTATTCCAGAGTCTTCAAGTTAGACTCACGTTCAGCTCCTTAATACCGATCACTGAAAGAGTCGGAAGCATCGCGCTCCCTCATCGCCAGTCCAGTAATATTGAATACTCCTTGCTCGTCCTTAATTTCCACGCCATTCTTCTTTAATATATGTATAAACAAAGTTCTGTCCCTTTCGGGCAGAGAAGACAAAATGATAGACGGGAAATCCTTATTATTATATAAGCATAAATATGCAAGGTGGGGTGGTAGTTCAATAAACACATCATTATTCAAATTTTTATCCTCAACTATTCTCCTACGTTTGTGTAACACCCCTTGACCACTTAGACCAAAAATTTAAACTTTTTACGCGGAAACGACCTCTCAAAACTGACCTGTTGTCACTCTTTTATGAACTGACAAAAATAGGTACACATTCAGCCCTTGAGGCTATTTTTAAATGAAACTATACTCAATTACCTTCAAAATGATAGGTAGTACGACCCGTGACGACTTACGGATTAAAAGATATGATTTTTCAAAGTTTACCAAAATCTGCCCAAGTGAAACCGAAACTTGAAACCGAAATTTGGGTTTTTGTACCAAATTTCGGTATAAACCGAAATTTGGTGAATCCATACCGAAATTCACCCCTTTTTCACAATAAACAACCCATGCTACCTTATATCCACACCAAACTCACTCAAAACCATTAGCATAACATAAAAAACCATTTACATACTCAATCAACCCGAAATAGTACTTTAAAATTTGACGGGTTATGCAAATAACCCGTTTCGACCCATTTACACATCAAACTACTCATACCACATCCGTTTTACACCAAACTTTACCATCTTTAATAATTTAACATATTAAACATGTTCCAACGACACTTGACCCGTTTACGCATTAAAATGGGTACATTTACCCCTTTGCCAAACACCCCCCTTAAACATTGACCATAAACCACTTAACGCACTTGGACACACCGTTAACCACCCAAACTTTACCAAAAGCATTACATTAACATAACAAACATGTTCCAAGGGCACTTGACCCGTTTACAACCCAAAATGGGTACGAACACGCTTAAACCAAACACCCCATTATCATTACTCAAAAACACTTAAAACACACTTTGACCAATCGTTAGACTCCCAAATCGTTATGACCTTTCTAACATACAAATTGACACTCGACTACACTTTACAAATCAATAAAAGACTCTCGGGGGTACAACCTTATCACTTGAGCTCGGTGTTCTATACTAAGCTCCTAATTACAATTTATCATCCAATCCGCTTCCAAATCCTTAAGTTACAATCCAAGTCCTTACATTTCGCCGCACATAAACCTACAAAAACATTAACAACTAAAAGACTAAGCTTACGCTTAGTAAGTAAAATGATAATCACATACCATCATACTTCAATCAAACACATAAGCATCACATATCTCCAAACACTTACTTAGCTACTCCACTCTCTAATTCTTGCATAACCACCTAACATCAACTTACCATCATAACCAAATTCACCACTTAGATCATATTCATCCTAGCACATAAGCACATATCCAATCTCTTATCACTAGTCACAAAACACACATAACACATACATGTTAGACATCCATATAATACATGCCATCATCATTTTACTTACCTTATCTCCAAGCTAAGCATATCCAAGCATCCATCATCATCCATAACCTCATCATCCTCATAAACACCCTAAGCCATAACATCATACAAGTACTTAACACAAAACACAATACATCATGAACAAAGGTTATAAAACCCATCTAAACCTACCCATCTTTCATTCTATATCATCATATGATCATACCTTGATCATATGATAAAAACCCACTTCAATCATGAATCTTAGCCTTATTAATAACAAGATAGAATACTTACTTGAACAAGATCATTGCTAGGGAAAGCTATGGACATAAGATCTTCATTTTCTTCATCCTTGATCAATAACTAGTTTTTCCCTCTATTTCTCTTCTCTCTAAAACCGGCCTTCATCACTTACACCTCAATAATTTGTGGAAATGTCTAGAAATAACTAGATATAACTAGTTAGGTGCCACTTTGGGATAATGGCAAGAATGGTCCTTCTAGTCTCTTTTCTTCTACTTTAACCACAACTAACTTATATCACATAATTAACACTTGGCAATCTAGGTCCCTCTAGTTTATTCATCATATTCCATATTACTATATTAGTCATACTTTGACTATCAGTTTGACTATCGGGTTTGACTTCCACGTAACTTTGTTGACCAACCAATCACATAAAGTCTTTATTCATTTTCATCTAGGGTGGGGTCCCAACACCTAGGAAACGGGTGTTACAGTTTGTTAATTACTTCGCAATCATACCACTCATCATCAGAATCATTAACAATATCGCGCCTAAGTTCGGTAGGTACATTAAGGTCAATAAATTCCTCGAACTTTTCATGATTAGGATTAGTTGAGTTGTTTTGAATCAATGTTTCTCCCATAAGCCTAGCTTCAAGATCGAGGTCCATACGTTCTCTTAATCCTAGCACATAGACGCCTCTAATTATGCTTTTAGCAGGATTTTGGCACTTATAGACTAGTTTATTATTCCCTACCTTTAATGAGATTTTTCTTTTAAACACATTAATCTTAGCATGGGCGGTAGACAAGAAAGGTCTTCCAAGGATTAAAGGAATCTTAACATCCTCGGGCATATCTAATATAACAAAGTCTACAGGGAAAACAAACTTCTCAATCTTAACTAGCACATTTTCAGTAATCCCTTTAGGTCGTTTTACCGTTTTATCAGCCAATTCAATAAGCAACTTAGTTGGTGCTAATTTTCCTAGTCCTAGGGTAGTGAATGTCTTAAGGGGCATAACACTAACGCTAGCTCCTAAGTCAGCTAATGCATTATTGAAAGATATATCATTAATTGAACAAGGTAAAGTAAAACTTCCTGGGTCCTTTTCTTTATGAGGCAAGGCATGTAAGTTGGTTGCAGAGCTCTCTTCTTTCATTGTAGCCTTGATCTCCTCTTCAATCTTTGCCTTCTCTTTGAGTAGCCTCCTTAAACTGATTGAAGAATTAAAGAAAAATTCGGGCTTTGCAGCATCATTACCATTCATCAATCTTCTAGGAAAGGGTATGTTAGGCGTGACTTCTTCAGTAGTGCATATGGCCTTGACATGATCTCTTGGGTTAGTTTCAGTTGAGCTTGGTAAACTTCCGTATCCCCTTTCTTGAAGAACCTTGCTCATTTGTCCAATTTGTTGTTCCAATGCTTTGATCGAAGCTCCTTGATTTCTTGTTATAGTATCCGTTGAAGCTCGGATTTCTTTGATCATAGCAGTGTTCTCTTCATGTCTTTTAGCAGCATCGACCATAATTTGCTTTAGAGTGTCATCTAAAGTCTGCCTCCTTTCTTGATAAGTGGGATTGAAGTTGTTCTTTTGATAGTATCCCGGAGTAGCTTCCCTAAATCTTCCTGAAGGTCGGAATGGTTGTCCAAATTGTGTGTAGTATGCTTCTTCAAAAGTCTCACTTTCATTCTTATTAGGGCAATCTTTAGTGTAGTGAGGTCCTTTGCATTTTTCACATCCAACTTGGGCAGCATATACTTTCTCATCACGCTTCTTCATCTCTCTACTAATTTTATCCAATTGAGCTTGAATAGCAGCAAACCCGTCAAAATTAGTGCTGCTCTTAGATCTAGTAGAGGTTCCATCGTGCCATTTTTGAGAGTGATCAGCAGCTTCTTGGATAGCTTTTCTAGCATTGGCTGCACTCATTTGAGGCACAGCTCCCTTAGCATCCAAGATTTGTCTAGTAGGCACGTCCAATCCTTGATAGAACAATATTATCTCCTGCATTGGACTTAGATAATGTTGAGGGCATTTCATCAATAAGTCTTTAAATCGTTCCCAAGCTTGATAAAGAGTTTCATCAGGCTCTTGCTTGAAACTGTTGATAGCCTCCATCTTTTTAGCAGTTTTAGCAGGTGGACAATATCTTTTCAGGAATTTGCTCTTCAAATCTTCCCATGTTGTGATTGAACTAGCAGGTTCATTCCTTAGCCACTTATTAGCAGCTCCTTTAAGCGAAATTGGAAAGATTCTTAGCATGAGTTGATCGTCAGAGACTCCTTCTGTAGTAAACAAATCTGCAATCTCGAGGACCTTTTCAACATGTTCATTAGCATCTTCATGTTCTGTTCCACTGAAAGCATTTTCTCTTAGCTCCTTGAGAAACTGACCCTTCAACTCAAACTTTGACTTTTCATCAAACTTTGGTCTAGCAACTCCTGAACTGTAATCAGCACGGGTTTTGTTCATGTATTCCTCCATAGTAGTGTTTTCCGTCATTGTTTCTGTTTTTACTTCCTCTTTCTCTTCAGAAAAGTAATCAAGCTCGAACGAACTTGAGATATCAAAGCTTTTTGTGTTGAAAAGCCTTTTAAGCGAATGTAAGGCTCGTTCAGGATCTTCGAAAGGTGTAATCAAGTTCTTAGTTGAACTCCTGGTCATGCACTTCCTGAAACCATCACAAAAGCATCAGTAGGGTATGTTCAAGAAAGTAATATATCAAAAAATTAACAACGAAAACGGAATACGAAAAATAAAAGTTACTGATATCTGCAGACGATGCGCCGTATCCAAAAAGTTGGATACGCCGTATCTTATTACGTTAAAATTTAATCAGACTTTTATTCAGAAAGCAGATACGCCGCTTATGAATTAGAATGCGCAGTATCAGTTTAAATTATCAAAAATCGTTTATATTAATTAAAATTAAATGCGTCGTATTAACAAAAGCTAATGCGCCGTATTTTCGTTACGTTTCAAAATACAAGATTTTTGATTTAGAAGATGCGCCGTATCGATTGAAATCGATGCGTCGTATCTGTTTAATAATTCGAAAACTGTTTTAATTTAAATAATAAATACGCCGTATCTGTTAAAACAGATGCGTCGTATGGCGTTAGGGTTTAGAAAAATTTCTTATTAAAAACAGAATACGCCGTATCTTGGGGAAAGATGCGTCGTACTCGAATTTATTAAACGCGTTGTATTTTATAAAAATTAAACGCAATACGCCGTATCTATGAAAATAGATGCGCCGTATCGTTTGTATCAGCTCAGTACAACGATAGCAGAATGCAGAAAAATAGAAAAAGAAAAACAAAAATAAAATCAAACAAAAAGAAACAAAAATTAAAGAAAATAAAAACACACAAAAACAGAAAATATGCAAATAATACAATGAATGCAATTTATCTAATATACAATGGGTTAGTGGTTAGAATCTAAAAATTAAAACCTAATTAAAATACTAATCAAATTAACAGATAATAACAATTCACTCCCCGGCAGCGGCGCCAAAAACTTGATGTGCGTGTGTATTGCTCTAATTCTTTTATATCCACGGTAGCGGCGCCAAAGACTTGGTGCGCGCGTGATGTGTCATTGTGGTTTTAGCAGTATTAATGCCTACTCAAGTTTTAAATTTATATTTAGCCGACTTATCAATAAAACACACACTTTAATGAGCAGTGTACCCGGTCAGTATGAATATAATGGTAAGTAGAGTGTCGATCACTAAGAGTGGAACGTATTATCTAGTTATTATAATCAGTATTTTAATATCTTAAGTTAGCTGTACAACCTAATCTAACGCAAGGGGGTTCAGCCTGAGAGACTGGCACGGTTTGGTTATGATTAAATAGAAAACTAAACTAATGAGCACGAATCAGCGATTAGCACACACGTACACAGATAGATACTTGAGAAAATAAGAAGACCTGTCCTGATAATTAAGTAGCTTGTCACTTGTTTTATTGCTAGTTTTATATGAAGTGTATATAATTAACCCTTTCTCGTTGGCTCTAATCTTATCGGCGAGTAAACCCTTAATGATTACTTATGTCTATCCTATTTATTTAGCGTCACTTAAATAGGCGAGGAAGGGGCACGGCAACCTAAGCAATGCTCAGCTAGACACAGAGGTTATCAATGCACTAATAAAAGTCACTAAAGACATCAACATATAAACTTTAATTAATGGGAAAGCAATTTTAAGGGGTGCCCATGATATTCCGTAGTCACATGAAATCGGCCCATCAATCCTGATGAATTAAAGTGTACTAATACAATAAAACAAAACTACTTAATGAATTGAATACATGCAGGACCTTCTTACAGCTCTTGTATCTTCGTTCAGGGTGTGTCTTGTGCTGCTAATACGTCTGAATTCGACTCTAGGGTTTCTTCGATCTTCGAAAGCTTACTGTGTAGGGTTTCGAAATTCGTTTAGCCTTGGGGTATTTATAGTTTCTGTCTGAGGGTTAGATGCGGCGCATAGGATAAGTAGATGCGGCGCATTAACTTAACTTCGCGTGGGGTCCAAGATTAATATATTCAGGAATATTCGTACACCGCCTTAAGATGCGGCGTAACTCCATTTCTCTATGCGGCGCATGTCCTTTGCTGTCTTGGATCGTAACTTGTGAAATCTTGAAAGTGATGCGCCGTATGTAAGAAGTATGTTGCGGCGTATCTGGAGCAGAATAATCTTGATCTTGTACATTTCAGTAGACTCTTAACATCTTACTTGTTTTGCTCCATAATTAGTCTAAAATCGCCAAGTTTCACATAATACTTGTTTTTACCTGAGAATTACAAAAGTAAACATTAATATATCAATTCTCATATATAATATAATAAACAAGTCAAATAAATAGGATAAGTGATGATAATAAAATGTACTTATTTGAGTTCATCACCAAGCAATGCTCAGCTAGACACAGAGGTTATCAATGCACTAATAAAAGTCACCAAAGACATCAACATATAAACTCTAATTAATGGTAAATCAATTTTAAGGGGTGCCCATGATTTTCCGTAGTCACATGGAATCGGCCCATCAATCCTGATGAATTAAAGTGTACTAATACAATAAAACAAAACTACTTAATGAATTGAATACATGCAGAACCTTCTTACAACTCTTGTATCTTCGTTTAGGGTGTGTCTTGTGCTGCTAATACGTCTGAATTCGGCTCTGGTATCTGTCTCTCTCTTCTGAGTTTAGCTAGGTGTGTCGAAATTCGTCTGGCCTTGGGGTATTTATAGATTCTGTCTGAGGGTTAGATGTGGCGCATAGGATAAGTAGATGCGGCGCATTGATTTAACTTCGCGTGGGGTCCAAGATTAATATATTCAGGAATATTCGTACGCCGCCTTAAGATGCGGCGTAACTCCATTTATCTATGCGGCGCATGTCCTTTGTTGTCTTGGATTGTAACTTGTGAAATCTTGATAGTGATACGCCGTATGTAAGAAGTGTGTTGCGGCGTATCTGGAGCAGAATGATCCTGATCTTGTATATTTCAGTATTCTCTTAACATCTTGCTTGTTTTGCTCCATTATTAGTCCAAAATCGCCAAGTTTCACATAATACTTGTTTTTACCTGAGAATTACAAAAGTAAACATTAACGTATCAATTCTCATATATAATATAATAAAACAAGTCAAATAAATAGGATAAATGATGGTAATAAAATATACTTATTTGAGTTCATCAAATATCCCCCCACTTGAACTTTACTTGTCCCCAAGTAAACCTTAGAATGAATTTTCTGAAAATGTATCCTAAAAGATATTAGGATTTATTTTTATATCTAAGCATGTATTCGTTTTGTCATAATTGCACAACCAAACACTTAACGAATTAGAAATAAAATAAAATATTTCGATAAAAGCAAATCTAATCGTTTATCTGTCCAGTCGTGACGAATATTCTATCATAAGCTTGGCAAGTATACGCATTTCCCCACTAAAGCCAAGGAATAACAAGTCTAAAGCGGTAAAAAGGGTTTGTTGGTTAAGGGTTAATCATTCTTCTTAATCTCAATCGATCTCACATTCCAGAAAAGTCGACAAAATCACAAATACACGATCGAATCCACGACCACGATACTTGCAATTGCTCAAATCCTTAACTCGAATGGGCTAAAGATAGGACCAAGTAATCTTTACCAATAATATTATATCAAAAAGGGCGACAAAATCATAAATACATAGCCGAATCCACGACTACGATACTTAAGATTGCTCAAATCCCTAATCTCAATAAATCAAAGGTTTGGATAAAGAATGATATAGGGTATGGATAATATTTGGGATACAAATTGGTGTGAAATGAAAAATAAACAAAATAGATAAATTAAAATCCTAAGTGTGGTAAATTACTTTCCCAACCATCCCATGAATAAGACTCGTATCATTGAATAACTCACGCTTTAACACTTGAAACACACGCTTTAGGTAGACACGAATTATACTCAACAAGATCTCAATCAAAGAATAATCCTAGTTGGCGTTCCCATAACGGCCAACTCCCATTCAATCCATAAATATAATATATAACAACTAGTGGTGATATCGACCACTTAATACAAAACTTTACATAAGTTGGTTAAAACAAACTTCCAACTTTTCCTTTTTCTTTTTTTTTTCTATTTTTTCGATTTTTTTTTTTGACATCAACGTATATGTGTAAAATTTCACAACTTTTCTATCACTTTCTTTCCGGATAATTTTTTTCATACTTTTCATACTTTCAGAAATAACTGTAATAGCGAAAGTAGTAAACACACGAAAAATAAACTCAAAGTTATACAATATTTACTTTCATACCAATTGCATTGTGCAATTTCCCGACCTAACCAAAGATAATGAATTACGCACGCGAACACAGGTAATGTAAGGAAACACACTTTGCCTAAAGCAATTAACCACGGATTTTAATCTATAGGGTAGGCTAAGGTGTAAGGGTGTAACGAAACATTATAACAAAGGTGTAAGAAACGAAAGGAATGGCTCTGAGTGTTTTTCTAGGGGTATCTTACTCTAAAAGTGAGAGTAACAAAAGGGTTTATACGGGGGTTAACTAACCAATGTAGTTAGTTAATATCACATAACATATAAAGGCTATTTGGGTGTAATCCTTGAAATTTACCAATTTAGACAAGTCATTCCAATTATATAGATAATACTTATTATGGTGGTCTCGAATAGTATATAAGCCAAGTTCTAAAGTTTACAAGTCACCGGCACACTCATAGATTTGTGAATTTTGAAAAGTTCACAATTTTTGGAAATAATGTTATGTGTGCAGCTATGTAATTTCGACTTTAAACAAAAACATGCTAAAAAATTTAAATTTTGATATATTAAGCGCATTTTAAGCATATTTTGAAAAAGTTTAGGACAAGTAAGTGTTTTAATTCTCCAATCCCCCCACTTAAGTTAAACAACGTCCTCGTTGTTTGTATCAAAGGTTAAAAACTGGAAAATAAAAGAATTAGAACAGAAAAACTCCCCTGAGATTTGCTCGGTATGATCCTCCATTATTTGTATAAGAGCAAAAATCAACTTTCTTGTGGATTAGAACGTTTAAGCTTCATAGATGATGCATCCACAAAAATACAGGAATCTATAATACCATTCAGACTTTAACACACCTGAGTTAAGAAGGTTCAAACTTGCATAATACATTAGTAGTTAGTAAAAATAAAAGCAAAAGAATTAAATTGTAAATCATCAGGTCAGTCGATACGCCGTATCTTATGGAAGAAGATACGCCGTATCGAGCCTGGAATAAATACGAATCAGAATAGAAGATGCGTCGCATCCTTAACCAGGGATGCGCCGCTTTAAAATAAACTGACAGAAAGTTTTAAAGTCAAAAATAAAAATGCAGAAAATTAAATAAGATATGACCAGTGCAGGCGATGCGTCGCATCTTAGGATTGAGATGCGCCGTATCTTCTACTGGTCTGACAGACTCAATACAAAATCAGAAAATAAAATAAAAGATAAGCATGGGTTGCCTCCCACGAAGCGCTTGTTTTTGTTCGAGTCACGAGCCTGACTCCACCATTATTTACTGTGTATTAAGGTGTTGTTCCCCCCACTTGGGATCAAGTGCGGGTGATAATAGCAATAAACACGAAAAGAGTGTAAATTTGCTAGTAAAGATGGAAGAAATAAATAAAGATCATACCTTGGCAATATATGTACATCTTTCCTATCCTTACCCGGTTTGGTTGATAAATTGGATGACTTGACCATTCCATCTGAAAGAGTAGTGTGTTGAGTAAAAATGAGTCTCCTTTCTTCTTGGTTAATCTCTTTGGTAGTAAGGCGTCCCTTGACTTCCGCAGAAGATGAGAAAGGGTCTTTAGCAAGTAAAAGTTCGAGTTCCTCTAAATCCTTTATAGGGTCGAAATCATCATCTTCATCAATCATAGCAATGTTTAAGAGCTCATCACCAAATTCTTCCTCGAGCTCCACCAAAAACGGGTTGATCACAGGTGCTTCATGTGCTTCAATAGGTAGTGTAATAAATTTCACCTCATCATTTTTTTGTTTTGCAACCTGTTTAGGAAAACTAGCAAGATTATTAGTAACGAGATTAATAATATTAAATAAATTTGTACCACTTTGTGTTGTAAGTGACTCCAATTCATCTTGTGAATCTCCATCTTCAACTAGTGGTCTTGCAATTTCAGCATCGTCCCGAATTTCATTTTTAAATAAGTAATCCCAGATTTCTTCAAAATCCCTCGTTGGGTCAAAATCTGGTTGAGGTATGTCATCATAAACTATGGCGTCAAATGGTTCGAAATCAAAATTAGAATACTTTTCATCTTCATCCGATGGATTGTCTAATGGTGGTAATACGATTGCAGAATATTCTTCAATGTAAGGTTCCGTATACACATCATCTTGTGCAATCTCCGGAGAAAATGTACTATCAATAACAATTGCCGGAATTGGTCTCACGGTATATGACTCTTCCTCATCATCATTTGACATACACCAAGTGTGTTGAAACGGCAATTTGTTTCTTTCTTTCCTTGACTTTTCTTGTCCTAAAATCAAGTATTCTTCCATAGTGATTTCTTTCGTCTCAATAACTTGTGCACCATATCTTGCTCTTTTCCAATCATACACCTGATTATTGCTCAAGGCTCTTTCCTCTATAAACTTGACATATTCTTCCATTGTAATATCCGGATCGTCCATCTTCCTGAAATAAAACTTACTCGTGCAAAAGAAGAGTGAAACAATCAAAGTAAAATAAAATTTGCTGATATCTGTAGACGATGCGCCGTATCCAGAAAGTTGGATACGCCGTATCTTATTTCGTTAAAATTTAATCAGAATTTTTATTCAGAAAGTAGATACGCCGCTTATGAATTAGAATGCGCCGTATCAGTTTAAATTATCAAAAATCGATTATATTTATTAAAATTAAATGCGTCGTATTAACAAAAGCTAATGCGCCGTATTTTCGTTACGTTTCAAAATACAAGATTTTTGATTTAGAAGATGCGCCGTATCGATAAAGATCGATACGTCGTATCTGTTTAAAAATTCGAAAACTGTTTTTAATTTAAAATATAAAATACGCTGTATCTGTTAAAACAGATGCGTCGTATGGCGTTAGGGTTTAGAAAAATTTCTTATTAAAAACAGAATACGCCGTATCTTGGGGAAAGATGCGTCGTACTCGAATTTATTAAACGCGTTGTATTTTATAAAAATTAAACGCAATACGCCGTATCTGTGAAATCAGATGCGCCGTATCGTTTGTATCTGCACAATACAACGATAGCATAATGCAGAAAAATAGAAAAACAAAAAACTAAAATAAAAATAAACAAAAAGAAACAAAAATTAAAGAAAATAGAAACACACAAAACAGAAAATATGCAAATAATACAATGAATGCAATTTAACTAATATATAACAGGGTTAGTGGTTAGAATCTAAAAATTAAAAAGAAAACCTAATTAAAATACTAATCAAATTAACAGATAATAACAATTCACTCCCCAGCAACGGCGCCAAAAACTTGATGTGGTGTTTTTTTCTCTAATTCTTTTATATCCACGGTAGCGGCTCCAAGAACTTGGTGCGCGCGTGATGTGTCATTGTGGTTTAGCAGTATTAATGCCTACTCAAGTTTTAAATTTATATTTAGCCGACTTATCAATAAAACACACACTTTAACGAGCAGTGTACCCGATCAGTATGAATATAATGGTAAGTAGAGTGTCGATCACTAAGAGTGGAACGTATTATCTAGTTATTCTAATCAGTATTTTAATATCTTAAATTAGCTATACAACCTAATCTAACGCAAGGGGGTTCAGCCTGAGAGACTGGCACGGTTTGGTTATGATTAAATAGAAAACTAAACTAATGAGCACGAATCAGCGATTAGTACAGACGTACACAGATAGATACTTGAGACAATAAGAAGACCTGTCCTGATAATTTAGTAGCTTGTCACTTGTTTTATTGCTAGTTTTATATGAAGTGTATATAATTAACCCTTTCTCGTTGGCTCTAATCTTATCGGCGAGTAAACCCTTAATGATTACTTATGTCTATCCCACTATCCTAGAATATTGAGCATTTGTGATGCCCACGTTTCGTATACGCTAGAACAGATAGGCGAGGAAGGGGCATGGCGACCCAAGCAATGCTCAGCTAGACACAGAGGTTATCAATGCACTAATAAAAGTCACCAAAGACATCAACATATAAACTTTAATTAATGGGAAAGCAATTTTAAGGGGTGCCCATGATTTTCCGTAGTCACATGGAATCGGCCCATCAATCCTGATGAATTAAAGTGTACTAATACAATAAAACAAAACTACTTAATGAATTGAATACATGCAAAACCTTCTTACAGCTCTTGTATCTTCGTTTAGGGTGTGTCTTGTGCTGCTAATACGTCTGAATTCGGCTCTGGTATCTGTCTCTCTCTTCTGAGTTTAGCTAGGTGTGTCGAAATTCGTCTGGCCTTGGGGTATTTATAGTTTCTGTCTGAGGGTTAGATGCGGCGCATAGGATAAGTAGATGCGGCGCATTGACTTAACTTCGCGTGGGGTCCAAGATTAATATATTCAGGAATATTCGTACGCCGCCTTAAGATGCGGCGTAACTCCATTTATCTATGCGGCGCATGTCCTTTGCTGTCTTGGATTGTAACTTGTGAAATCTTGATAGTGATACGCCGTATGTAAGAAGTGTGTTGCGGCGTATCTGGAGCAGAATGATCTTGATCTTGTACATTTCAGTAGACTCTTAACATCTTGCTTGTTTTGCTCCATAATTAGTCCAAAATCGCCAAGTTTCACATAATACTTGTTTTTACCTGAGAATTATAAAAGTAAATATTAACGTATCAATTCTCATATATAATATAATAAAACAAGTCAAATAAATAGGATAAATGATGGTAATAAAATGTACTTATTTGAGTTAATCAACATGCGATAGAGACGTTGGTTGGAGTTGTTGAAGGACTATGATACTAATATTCAGTATCAATCTGGAAAAGCCAATGTTGTGGCTGATGCCTTGAGTCGTAAGTCGGGAATAATTGCTAGTCTTGACATTGAGCCGAGGATTCTTAATGACTTAGAGCTTATGGAAGTTGAGCTGTGTGTTCGGGGTCATGATGGTTTTTGGGCTAGCTTGAAGGTGAAGTCTGATTTGATGTTGAGGATTAAGGAAGCTCAGAAAGACGACGGTGAGTTATGGGCTATTGTACAGAATGTTGAGGATGGTAAACAGTCAGAATTTCGTGTGGATGTGGATGGTGTCGTTTGGTTTGGTGATCGTCTATGTGTTCCCGATAATTCTACTCTTCGTGAAGCTGTGCTTTCTAAGGCACATAGTTCTCCGTTCTCTATTCATCCAGGTTCGACTAAGATGTACCATGATCTTAAGCAACATTTTTTTGTGGAATGGGATGAAGCAGGATGTAGCTTTACATGTGGCTAGATGTATGACTTGTCAGCAGGTTAAGATTGAACATCAACGTGCAAGTGGTCTCTTGCAACCTCTTGACATTCCTATATGGAAATGGGACCAGATATCTATGGACTTCGTTACCGGTTTACCTCGTACTCTTCGGAAGCATGACGCGATTTGTGTCGTTGTTGATCGTCTGACCAAATCTGCGCATTTTCTCCCCATTCGTGTTGATTATTCTGTGAGTCGTTTGGCTCTGGTTTTTCAGCAGGAAATTGTTCGGTTGCATGGTACGCCGTCTTCTATTGTGTCCGATCGTGATCCTCGTTATACGTCTCATTTCTGGAAAGGGTTACATAAAGCCTGGGGTACACGGCTTAAATCCAGTACGGCATTTCATCCTCAGACTGATGGACAGTCGGAGCGGACAATTCAGACCTTGGAGGATATGTTGAGGTCTTGTGCTTTAGAGTGGACAGGCCACTGGGATGATTACTTGTGTTTGGTGGAGTTTGCATACAATAATAGTTGGCATGCTAGTATCAGAATGGCTCCGTTTGAGATGTTACATGGACGTAAGTGTAGAGCGCCGGTTTGTTGGAATGAGGTCGGGGAACGACTCATTGAGGGACCAGAATTAATTAAGATTACTAATGAGAAGGTGGTTGTGGCCAGAGAGAAGTTGAAGGAAGCTCGTACTAGGCAAAAGAGCTATGCTGACCGTCATCGTCGTGATGTTGTGTTTAACTCTGGTGATCGTGTTTTCTTGAAGGTTTCTCCTTTTCGAGGCGTTAAGCGTTTCGGTATGAAAGGGAAGCTTAGTCCACGCTATATCGGTCCGTTTGAGATTCTTGATCGGGTTGGTGAGGTATCTTATCGATTGGCGCTACCTCCCCAATTATCGCATGTGCATGACGTTTTTCATGTGTCACTTCTTCGTGGGTATAATTATCATCCGCTTCATGTTGTGTCTTGCCCGTTCGATCAGATTCGGGAAGATCTTTCGTATAGTGAAGAACCTGAGGCCGTTTTGGAGCGTCAGGAAAGAGTCATGAGAACTAAAACCATTCCATTCGTAAAGATTCTTTGGAAGAATCATCCTGAGAGCGAGGCTACATGAGAAACCGAAGAATCGATGCGATCCAGTTATCCACATTTCTCTTTGTGACTTGGTACGTATTCATTTTGATTCCGCTTTCAATTTCGTATTTCAATTTCGCGGACGAAATTTTCTTTTTAGGAGGGAAGAATTATAACACCCTAAAATAAAAACGACTTATAAAATACGCTATAAATTAAAACTTGAGTTATATAACATGTTATGACTCGAAACCACACAATATGAACATATAACCTAAAGTAAAATATGAAATGATACGAGAACTCTATAAATAAAGTATGGCACGTCTAAGAAGTTCCCTAGGGTCTGAAAATAATAAAACTTGTACACGAAATATTTATAAATGATAAGTATGAAATTTTGGCCAATTTGGAAAGTGCTAATCATCCCAAACCCTAATTTTCGGCATTTCCCTCCCCATGAAATTGATGAAACCGTGTATATCCCATACCCTCTCTAAAACTCTTTCTCTCTATCTCATTTGGATGGCAAGAAAAATTAAACCAAAACCCTAAAAGCTTTGTTCTATTCGACACAAGGAGAAGAGGAGGAGCAATAATTTGATCTTGATCATTGTTTTCTTATCCAATTCATATCACAAAAAGGTAATCGAATACACATTATTTAATCCATTCGAATTTGTTGAACAAAACATAACCAATCCTTGTATATTTTTATTGCATTCGATCTTGATCAAGAGAAGGAGAAGAGAAGTGTTGGTGATTCGTTGAGACCTTTTTCTTCTAATCCCTATTCGATCCATACAAGAGGTACCATGTAAACTTTAATCTATAACAACATTTTCGGATCAATATGTGTCAATATAATTTATTGTGTTCTTGAAATCGGACCTATATATAACAAACTAATCTCTCGGAAATATTTATGCTAACTAAACGAATTTTAAACCAATGATACAAAGATGAATTTTTGTGGTTCTTTGGTCTAAAACTGAATTCAGTAAAATAGTGATCAAATAAAATTGGTTTGATGATTTTTAGAGGTCTAGAAGGCAACCGTTTGATTTTTAGAAATTCATGTGTCAAAACTGCATTTTGGGGTATGAAAATTCAAGCATGTTCTATGATTTTTAATTTAAAATATATAATGAATCAATACCTGAAATTTTGGCAGAATGATATATAGCATATGAGTTAAGTTGTGTAATTTTTGTGGATTTTTCTGAGATGTTTAACTGTGGTGAATAATTCCATACTTTCGGGGTGTTCCAGCAGGTCCAATTCGAGGAAGTGTTGTGAATGTCGATTTTTAGTTTGTACTTGTACTACTTAGTAAAATCTGTAAAAATTACATAAAATACTTAAGACATATAGGTATATCTGGGTAAAAGTATAGAATTTTATAAGCTCGTTTAAGGTGTGTTAAAAATAGCTAAACTTGGACCTGTTTTTAATGTTAATTCTGAATTTAAGTAGTTACTTATTTAAAACACCTATAAGCATAATTGCTTCACCTTTAGAACCTAAATGAGTTAATTGTCATCTTAAAGGTATTTAACTAATGTTTTGATTTATTTTCATATTAACCCTTAACTTTGGCATAATTGCAATAGTAACCCTAATCTTTGAATAATGATAATATGAAACCCAGATTATAGGAATTAAACCCTAAAACTGCTAATTCAGGAAATATAACTTAACTATGACCTAACTGAATGTATGAAACCCTAATTGGAATTTAATTACTTTAAATGATCAATTAAAACGACTTGTGTAATTAGAAACCCTAATCTCACATTTACTTAATTTGGAAACCCTATTTTGACTTGTAAAACTCTAAATTGTGAAATGACATCATTTTATAATTATATTAATATATGAAACTCAATTTCGACATTAATAACTATTCAAACCTTTTTAAATACTATTTACTATTTTTAGAAACCCTAAATTGCTTTTAAACCTAAATATGGAAACTTACTATTTTTGGAAAGTTACTAAATATGGAAAGTTACTATTTTTGGAAAGTTACTAATTATGGAAACCTGCTAAATATGGAAAGTTACCTAAAATGGAAAGAAAACTAAAATGAAACCTTTATGATTATGAAACTATGAAACTTATAAATAAACTTATGATTAATGTAGATCGGGTGAAAAAGGAGTGATCATCTGCTTCCATTCATCTATTTGCTTTGATTTGTGTGCTTTGATAAGGTACAGATATTCTTTCCCTTTTCAGTAGGGATATTTCTATCGATCCTATGCCGGATATGATTCCCTTATTTGACTCATGACTTTCATTGTATGATTGTCATTCTTATTGATTCATTCTGACATTTATTTAAATGTCTCTGCTATGCTATACTTATGCTTTGCCATGCTTATTGAGTTACTATCTTGTTTCTCTTGCCATGCTAGATTATTATTGTTGTATGCTATGATAGATCTGTGCCTGAGCTAACCTAGTTGTGGAGGTACCATGACCATGTCTTTGATGGCACCCTAGGCATGACACTCCCGTAGAGGTGTGATAGATCTACGGCGTTCCCCCTTATGTTATGATTTTGTGTGCACTATTGGCCAACTTTATATATTTGTGACCAGTCTAGTACTGGCATCCATATTTTGTTAGGGAGCGTATGAATATATCCTAGGTTTATGTATTTGTATGGTATGGTGACCAGGTGGTGTGTGCCTTACACTCCTTCTCATACTTTTATTACTTAGAGGTCTCCCCTCTTCGTATACTTGTATTGCTTTAGTATGATTTGACGGATTATGTATGTAGTTCTTATGGCACATCCTTATATGGACTTTTCCCCTTATTTCATTATTCTCTTGATTCATTTTCTACTCAGTTCTCATGCATTCTTGATTCTTAGTTCTCTTTAAAATTCGTATAACTTTCATGATTATACTTTTCGTTTTGTATTCTTATTCCTTCGTTGCTTATGCTTATTTACCGTTATGTTATGTTGTATATATCTGTTCACTGGGCTTTTTAAGCTCAGCCGCATGTTTTCTTTTCTTATGCGGCAGGTAATAAGCGGGGCGACGGGCTTGGGAATGAGAGAGAGTAGGACTTAAAACCTATTTATTTATCATTTCGTTGTCCATTGTTTCGGACTTTCATTTCTTTTAGTACTTTGAATATTATTTCTTTACTTGGTTTTGTTTGGTTAACCAACTATGCATTTGGGGATTATCTTTTGATACTAGTCTTGATGTTCGAGACTTGGTCATTTATTTAAAAGACTTCCGCTTGCGTAATGTATGCTTTGTACGACGCCATAATGTGATATCTTGGCCTTGTCGGGTCGGGGTGTTACAATAAACGACTTAGTAGTAGCAGTATCAATTAATAAATTCACCTTTTAAACAATAAGGTTGTTACTACCCAACTGTATTGACCCTAAAGCAACACCCTTCTTTATTGTTGACAAATGATCGATCCTTAAAACCAAACAATACCTTATAACGTGCTGTAGTTGATCGATTGAAGCACCAGACAAAATCCGAAATCCTAAGTGAGTTTAAGTCGTTCGAATACAAGATAAAACCAAACCTTAAAACTCTTTGTGGCTTGTAACTGGTCGAGCAGAAAACTTTTAGGAATCGTAGGCAGCAAGAATAAATGAATCAGTAAGCCATGCAAGCACTAACACCTCAGTTTGGAGTAACAATTGAATATTCGAAACCCAAACAAAAACAATAACCTGAAAACCCTAGAGTACGATTGGATATTCTTCAAAACAGCTTTCCATCAACAAATAATGACTTCCATGATGAATTAAAACCATACGAATAAGGAAATCAATTAAAATCGAAACCCTTTTTTTCTTTTTTTCTCCTTTTTTTTTTTCTTTTTTTTTTTAAGTATAAAGACGACACTTTTTAGTCATTAGTGACACTTTTTAGTGTCACTAACCTGTTTTATAACAAAAATTCGACTTACTACAACCTTTTTCTGCAGCAGACTTCGACAATTTATATCTTTTAATTGACAACTTAGATCGAAGATCCCTCCGGTGAGAATATACCCTGATATATACAGAACCTCTAGTAAAAATTTCAGCGCGATTCAACGGTTAACGAATGAGATATCGCCTTTATAAAACAGCATTGCATAAAGTTGCGAAAATTGAAAACAAAGTCGATTTTCTTCTTCATTGTTCGACTAAAAACCTTGTAAATCCCTAGATCATGAGCTCTCTGAGCTCTGATACCAATTGTGGATCGTTATAGCTCGAGGTTTTTTAGACCTCATATTATCTAGGAATAATTGATTCGTGAAAATCAATACATAAATTTTTCCCAAGGGTTACACAGGAAATTTGTAAACCCGATTCGTTTTTCCAACGAAGGAATGAACGGAATTTTGTGAATTCAAGTTCGTGAAACGTGTCGTGAATAGTGAAATAAGAGATATTTTGGATATTTAAACTAAAATAAGTAAACATAAACTAAAAACAATATAATAAGCAAGGGAAATGATTATCTAAAGCACACGTAACTAAAAACGTAAAGGAAAACTGAAAACGAACCTAAACCGGGAAATCCCGAGCCTAAAACGTGAAATCTTAGAAATTTTAACTATACGGGTACAAATATATTTTTCCTAAGTCCTAAATGATAAAAGAAAATTTTAGAAAAAAGAATTATATTTTTTTTACTTTTATTTTATTTATTACGAATTAAAAACTAAATTTAAAAGAAAAATAAATTAAAAATACTAAATGAAAATGGAAAATTATTATAATGAGGTTGAGTTTTGTACAGTTGTTATGAAAAATTACAGAAAAGTCCCAAATGACATGTTGATTCTAGGAAAAATAAGCTAAATGTACCAGCTTATCCAGATAAGCTGGTATAAGCTAAATGAATTAAAACTGTGTTAAGTATTTAACTTTGCAATACTAAATCGAAAAAGACCCTAGGGCAGTTGGTTGTGTGGTGGCTGTGTGAGCAAGAGGACCTAGGTTCAAACCTGGTGCACCTCTTTTTTTGAAACAATTTTTTTTATTTTTCTTTTTAGAAACCTAATAAGCACATGTAAATAAACACATTTAATAACTACAACTATTTATGAAAAGCTAAATTATGCTAAGAAATAAGCTTTGAAATCAGATAAGTTAAGAAAAAGAAAAAAAAAAAAAGGGAATAAGCTAAGGTTAAAAAGGAAAAGTCTGTTTTGGCTACTAATAAGCTATTAGGGAACTTGAATAAGCTAAATTCAACAAAGTCTAATATGAAAGAACCTATAAACTCAGAATAAGCTACACTCAAGGGCCAATAAGCTCTAAAATTAACCAAATAAGCTATAGAGTCTGCTGAGTTGCACAGGGCAAAAAGTGGCTTATTCAAGCTTCTGAAAAGCTATTATAAGCTAATTCTAAAAATCTAAAAAAATTGGGAATAACTAGATAAGCAACCCAACTCTCTTTGTACCAAGTATGAACTTAAATGGGCTTAAAATGAAGAAATTAAAAATGGAAAACATAAGCTGAATTTAACAAAAATCATGTATGTGCAGAATGTTTTTGTAAATTCTAACCCAAAGCATTATGACACTAGATCAACTACTGGCTATAGACTATTTGGACTGAAATGAACCTAGAAACATCAAAAATAAAAGCTGAGAATGCTTAAGCTTATAAGATCAGCTGCTGACCTTAAACTAGCAATATCCACTCAAAACCTCAAAAGGCTTCAAATTAACTAAAAATAACCTATAAACAGTTTGTATAAGCTAAATTAGGGTAGATTAAAACTTACCAAGTGGCACATGAACAGTGAATGTCGAATTTGACCCATTTGCATCCCTGTGCCAAACACCCCTTAATGGGTTGACTGTGTTGAGATTTTCAAAGGGATGGACCAAATTAAGCTGAGCTTGGGAAGACAGAAGTTACCCTAAGTTATATAAGCACTACTGACTAACTATTATCTAGCAATAAGCCCTAGATTAAGCTAATACAACTTTAAGCTAATTGTGGCTTTTATGAATTTTTTTCAGTGAAAATTGAACAAATGAACTCCTGACTGTATTTAAGCTACAAGACAATATAGAAAGCAGTGACAACTATCAATAAGCATAAAAAATCAAGAAATAAGCACTAGATAAGCACTTTGACTAAAGTTGACTTTTTATTGAAACTTAGATTTAGGCAGACTAACTTAAAAGAGACATTCACAATAAGCAAAAAAGGGCTTATATAAGCTAAATTAAACAGAACAGAGATCTTTTAAAGTGTAAACAACAATTAATCCGAATCACTGAATTGAAATCAAACTTGAATTATAAGTAAAACAGTACAATGCTTTTGAGCTTAAATTAAAACTGAAATTAAAGTTACAATAAGCTGAAATTAAGCTAAACCTAAAGCTTATCTAAATTCGACTAAAGGAACTAAATTAAACTACTCTAGATTACACTACTCCTAACAACTCCTCTTTTGTGTGTGTGAAGGGTTATTTAAAACCTTCAAAAAGCTTCTCTGGTCTCTCTGGACAAATCCCACCCCTTGGATTAGCTTAAATCAATCTCAGCCTTCCATTTGAATTTTGGCAGGAAAATGAGTTGGTGGATTTCTAGCGTGTCAATTGGGTTGACTTTGTGAGGATTGTAGCGCATGGGGGGAAAAGGAGGCTGTGGCAGTGAAAAGAAGGAGACAAGGAGGGACAAGGTTGTTTGGTTATCTTGGTCTGGGGAAGGGAAAAAGCGGGAAACGGGGTAAAGGAGGGGGTTGACTTTTTGGTTTGACCGAATTTTATTAATAAAATGGGGTACGGGTTAAGGGTGTGTTGGGTTGGGTTTTATGTTGGGCTTGGGATTGGATTTGGGTTTATTTTTGTTTTGGATTTGGTTTAGAATTTGGTTTTAGGTTTAGGGGTTAAACTTGCCGACTTTGCAAACTTGATTCCAAGGGTAATTTTTGACAAGTGGTGGAACATCAAGGGTTGATTTGACATCTTGGGCATAAACTGATTTATCTTTGAGAAATTCCTCCCCGGCCTCGGCTTTTCACGCTCATTCCATTCTCGTGTTTGGTTTTGCCGTTTTCTCATGATTTTTGTCCATTTCTCACATATTCGTACCTGCACATGCATAAACACAAAAACACAACATATTTGGCACATTTGGTTAGTTTTTGGTCTATTTGGTCCGTTTTATTAGGTAAAAGGTATGTGTATTTTAACCCATACCAACAATAATAACGAAAGTGGAATATTCAAACAAGAATTAACGTTATTATGAATAAGGTTTTTCTTCATAATCTTTCATACACGATAAGGCCCAATTCTACTTGATCAAGTGTAGAACGGTTACTAATCTAACCGGAATCATAAGATCCTTGAGCCTTTAACAAAACACTAACCCTAGTCTAGGCGTTTACATAACTTACGCCCTAGACAGACACACACCTTTAGTCGACTACATCTTTACTAGACTTGTGCACACATAAACTAATGACCTAATGTCTCTTTATATAATAGAGATCATCTAGGTTTACAAGGAAAACATTTCTAATACAATAAGGAAACTAAATATTCTAAGAATCTTCTAAATGCTCCATCTTTTTGTAGTTTCCCTTCTTGTCACATTAAGTCCTTCATGTTTCATTCTTCATGTTTTGTATCTTCAAATCTTTTTGACCCAACAATGGAGAAAGCTCAAGGAAAACTGTGCCTGTGAAAGCAACTAATTCCACAGCTTTGGTATCTTGTGATGGTTTAGGTGGATATGATTGGAGTGACCAAGATGCAGAAGGATCAAACTTTGCACTTATGGCTTATTCATCTTCCTCTTCAAGCTTTGACTCTGAGGTATCCAATGAATCTGGTTGTTCTTATAAATCTTGCTTAGATACTGTTGAGTCACTTAAAACTCAGAATAATCAACTGATAGAAGATTTAAGACAGTCTGAGTTAATGTGTTTAGGTTATAAATTAGGACAAGAGTCAGTAGAGAAAAGACTAGAATTCTTTAAAACAAATGAGACTAAGTTAGTAGAAAAGATTAATGTTTTAAAGATTGAAATTTATGTTAGAGATGAACTTATTGAAGAGCTTAGAAGAAGAATTGAAGTGGCCAAAAAGGAAAAAGATGTAGCTCAACAGGAAAAAGAAAACTTTCAATGTAAAGTAAATAGGCTTGAATATGCATCTGAAGGTGTAAAAAAGATAATAGAATGTCAACATATGAGGAAAGGTAGTGGCATAGGCTATAATGAAGTTCCTCCTCCCATTGCAGGGAAATTTGTGCCTCCTATGAAAGAATTGTCTTGTTTAGTTGAGTCTGCAAATCAGTCTGTAGGTGAGAGTAGTAATGCTAAGTCTAATGAGGAAAAGTCTACAGTTGATAGGAAGTATTCTGATGCACCAATTATTGAAAATTGGGAGTCAGATGATGAGGATAAGGTTGAGTTTACACCTAAAGTTGAAAGAAAAACAGTTAAACCTAGTGTTGGAAAGAGCAATTTTGTTAAACATAAATCTCAAGAACAAAATGCTAGAAGAACTGTTGAGCAACCTAGGGTACATATTAACAGGCCTAGAGGGAACCAAAGGAATTGGAATGGCATGATGTCTCAAAGATTAGGTAGTCAGTTTGAGATGTTTAACAAGGCTTGTTATTTTTGTGGTATTTTTGAACATTTGCAAGATGATTGTTATTACTATAAAAAACCTGTGTGGAATTATGCTAAGAGGGTGAATCACCAAAGTTTTTCTAAAAATACACACCCCTTTGCTAAAACAAACATAGTTCCAAGAGCAGTACAAATGAGGTCTGAGGTAGTATCAATTAATACTGCCAAGCAAAATGTTTCAAAACCAGCAATATTGATTAATACTGCTAGAATATTTAGTACTGCTACTACAAAAAGAACAGTGAATGGTGCTAATTCAGTGACCAATTTTTCAAAAACAGCACATTCCACTGCAAAAAGGCCCATTCAAAAGAATACAGTTGTTAATACTACTAAGGCAAAAACAGTAGTTAATACTGCTAAGCCAAAAGTAGTAACTAATACTGTTTGTGGGGATCATTTTTATGCTGTTAAGGCCTCAGCATGTTGGGTTTCGAAACCAAAAATTAAAGTTTTAGACCATGTTTCCAAACAAGACAGTGCATCAATTTTCCTAAAGAAATTTGATTATATTGATGCACAAGGCAGATCCAAGTCAGTAATGGCTTGGGTCCCCAAGAGAAATTGATTTTCTTACTTTATGTGCAGGGCAATCTACAGGTGGAGTTACAAGATCAAGGAGTTATTGACAGTGGATGCCCAAGGCACATGACAGGAAACATGTCCTATCTTACAGATTTTGAGCCAATTGATGGAGGATATGTTGCCTTTGGAAGTAACTCTAAAGGAGGGAAAATCACAGGCAAATGTACAATAAAAACTGGTAAATTAGATTTTGAGAATGTGTACTTTGTCAATGAGCTAAAGATTAATCTCTTTAGTGTCTCACAAATGTGTGACAAAAAGAACAATGTTCTTTTTACTGACACTGAATGTTTTGTCTTGTCTCCTGACTTTAAGTTAACTGATGAAAGTCATGTTTTGCTTAAGGTTCCTAGAAAAGACAATATATACAGTGTTGATTTAGAGAACATGGTTCCCAAAGGAGGTTTGAATTGTCTCTTTGTAAAGGCTACATCTGATGAATCTAAGCTATGGCATAGAAGGCTTGGACACTTAAATTTCAAAACAATGAATAAATTGGTTAAGGGAAATCTTGTAAGAAGTTTACCTTCAAAAGTTTTTGAAAAGGGTGAAACCTGTATTGCTTGTCAGAAGGGAAAGCAACATAGAGACTCTTGTAAGACCAAAACAGTGAACTCTATAAGTCAGCCTTTACATATGTTGCACATGGATTTATTTGGACCAACATTTGTGAAAAGTTTAATGAAAAAGATGTATTGCCTAGTTATCGCAGATGATTATAGTAGGTTTACTTGGGTTTTCTTTTTAGCAACTAAGGATGAAACCAGTAGAATTCTGAAGTCTTTCATAATCAGGATAGAAAACCTAGTTAATCATAAGGTTAAGGTGATAAGATGTGACAATGGAACTGAATTCAAGAATAGGGATATGAATCAGTTTTGTGAGGTAAAGGGTATTATGAGACAGTATAGTGTAGCTAGAACTCCTCAACAAAATGGTGTTGCTGAGAGGAGAAATAGAACACTAATTGAGACTGCTAGAACAATGTTAGCTGATTCTAAGTTACCTACTACTTTTTGGGCTGAAGCAATTAATACTGCTTGCTATGTGCAAAATAGAAGTTTAGTAGTTAAGCCTCATAACAAGACCCCTTATGAACTTTTACATGGTAGAGCACCAATGTTAAGCTTTCTAAGACCATTTGGGTGTCCTGTTACTATCCTTAATACCATAGATCACTTAGGCAAGTTTGATGGCAAGGCTGATGAAGGATTCTTTGTTGGATACTCACTGAATAGTAAAGCTTTTAGAGTGTTCAATAGTAGAACCAGGTTAGTGGAAGAGAATTTGCATGTTAGGTTTAGTGAGAGTACACCTAATGTTGCAAGGAGTGGACCAAACTGGCTGTTTGATATTGATGCACTAACCAAAACAACGAATTATGTGCCAGTTGTTGCAAGTACACAGTCAAATGATTTTGCAGGTACAAACACAAGTGAAAGTACAGGTCAAGCTAATAAGGAGACAGGACCTGGAAAAGATTATGTCTTGTTACCTATATGGACTGCTGATCCACTTATCTTAACCAAAGTTCCAAAGAGTTCTGAAGAAGATGATAAAGATGATAAAGAAGATGGTGTTAAGTCTTCAAGTGATAATGAAAATCAGGATGTTGAAGTTCCAAATGAATTTGATGATCAAGTGAAGGATGATCATGTTAGCAGTTCTAATGAAGTTAATGCTGCTGGTGATGGTAACAGCATTAACAAAGATAAAACTGTTAATACTGCTGACAAGGATGGCATTGCTGATAATGAGGATGAATATTCATTTGATCCAAACATGCCTCCTTTGTAAAATATATATGCAGATACTGATGATGAAGAAGTTTGTGCAGAGGCTGACATAAACAACATGGATGAAGCTATCCCTGTCAGTCCTATTCCAACTACCAGAATTCACAAGGATCATCCTAAAGAGCAAGTAATTGGAGATATGAAATCTGCTATTCAAACAAGAAGAATGAAAAAGGATTTAAAGGAACAAG
Organism: Artemisia tridentata subsp. tridentata; assembly: GCA_021014915.2. Lineage (NCBI taxonomy): Eukaryota > Viridiplantae > Streptophyta > Magnoliopsida > Asterales > Asteraceae > Artemisia > Artemisia tridentata. The sequence goes on along the minus strand of CP139507.1, from coordinate 130,142,859 downwards.
GTTTATTTGCTAGATCACTTAAACCGAGAAACAGTCACAAAGGCCTTCAAAGCTGCTTGTTTGCTTGTTTTCTATCACAAGTAGAACCCAAAAATGCACTTAAAGCATTGCAGTATCCAAGCTGGGTGGAGGCTATGCAGAAAGAGCTTCTACAATTCAAGCTACAAGAAGTTTGGACTCTAGTAGATTTGCCAAATGGAAAAAGAGCAATTGGTACTAAATAGGTTTTCAGATACAAAAAGGATGAAAGAGGCATTCTGATTAGAAACAAGGCAAGATTGGTAGCTCAGGGATACACTCAAGAAGAAGGGATTGACTATGATGAAGTCTTTGCCCCAGTTGCAAGAATTGAAGCTATAAGGTTGTTCTTGGCTTATGCTTCATACAAAGATTTTGTGGTGTATCAGATGGATGTGAAGGGTGCTTTTCTTTATGGGATAATTGAAGAAGAAGTATATGTCTCTCAACCACCAGGATTTGAAGACCCTAACTTTCCTGACAAAGTATACAAGGTGGAAAAAGCACTTTATGGTTTACATCAAGCTCCCAGAGCTTGGTATAAAACATTGTCAACATACCTGTTGGACAATGGTTTTAGTAGAGGGAAGATTGACAAGACTTTGTTTATTAGAAGATACAAAAATGATATCCTGCTAGTTCAAGTTTATGTGGATGATATTATTTTTGGTTCAACAAAGAAGGAATTATGCATTGAGTTTGAGAAATTGATGCATGAAAAGTTTCAGATGAGTTCTATGGGAGAACTTACTTTCTTTTTAGGATTTCAAGTGAAGCAGAAGGAAGATGGCATATTTATCAGTCAAGATAAGTATATGGCTGAGATCTTAAAGAAGTTTGGGTATACAGATGTCAAGGCAGCAAGCACACCCATGGTTACTGACAAGCCTTTGCTCAAGGATGAAGATGGTGAAGAAGTGGATGTTCATTTATATAGATCAATGATTGGTTCATTGATGTACCTTACTTCTTTAAGACCTGACATCATGTTTGCAGTATGTGCTTGTGCTAGATACCAAGTCAGTCATAAAGTTTCACATCTTCATGCTGTGAAAAGAATTTTTAGGTACTTAAAGGGTCAACCTAAATTAGGCCTTTGGTATCCAAAAGATTCACCTTTTGATTTGGTAGCATACACTGATAGTGATTATGCTGGAGCAAGCTTAGATAGGAAATCTACAACAGGAGGTTGTCAATTCCTAGGGTGTAGATTGATCTCATGGCAGTGCAAGAAACAAACTGTGGTTGCTAATTCTACAACAGAAGCTGAGTATGTGGCTGCGTCAAGTTGCTGTGGACAAGTGCTCTGGATTCAGAATCAATTGCTGGATTATGGGTACAAATTTATGCATATCAAAATATTTATTGATAATAACAGTACTATGTGCATAATTAGAAATCCTGTTTATCACTCAAAAACAAAGCATATAGATATAAGACACCATTTTATAAGAGATTGCAATGAAAAGAAGTTAATTCAAATGGTTAAAATCCATACTGATAATAATGTTGCAAATTTGCTCACAAAAGCTTTTGATGTGGGTAGATTTCAATTTTTAATTGCCAGTATTGAAATGTTAAATCTTTAAAATCTCTTATCTCTTTGTGTTTTTGTAAAGTTTTGTATGGATTAGTACTGTTATTTAAGTCAATAAGAGTTTCTGCTGCTAAGTATAATTAGCGTTGCTAGTTATACTTAGAACTGATGTGTTAATGCTGCCAGTTATACTTAAAACTGCTAGGTATAATTGATAATGTGATTATTGTAAATTGTGTTATTGTTTGCGTTTTGGTATTTTTGGACTAATCTTTTGCAGGACAAGCAAAAAGAAGTGTTGGAGTGCTGATAAATAAGGTGTTAGAAGTAGAAACTGAGTTAATACTGCTAAGCATACGTTAGTGCTGCTAAGCCTAACTTAATGCTGCTAGGTTTCTGCTGCTAAGTCTGAGAGTACAGGGACGGTTATGTAACTTCTTTGATTAAGGGTTTATATCCTCAAATCAGTCATTCAATTGGATTTACGCAAACATATTATTCTCTCAATTGAAACCCTAACTGCTTTTTATCATCAATTTTCAAAAATCCACTTCAATCAAAACAAAATCATGTCGACTTTTTCTTTTGCCGACCAACACAACATGGTTTCATTTTTGCAAAAACCCAAAGAGTCTGAAGGGTTTACTGAAATCATTGATTTCTTAAATGCAAGTCATATTAGATTTGTATTAACAGTAAATCCTACTATATATATTTCCCAAATTAAACAATTTTGGTCTACTACAAAGGTCAAAACTATTGATTGGGAAGAACAGATACATGCCCTTGTAGATGTGCAGGAAATTTTTATTATTGAGACATCTGTTAGGCAAGTTCTTAACTTAGCAGATGCTAATGGAATTGAGAATCTTCCTAATTCTACAATTTTTGAAAACCTTGCACTGATGGGGTATGTAAGGAAAAGTGATTCTCTAAAATTTTCAAAAGGATCCTTCTCCCCTCAGTGGAAATTATTGATTCATACCATCTTACAGTGTCTTAGTCCAAAGACCACTGGCTGGAATGAGTTTAGCAGCAATGTGGCTTCTGCCATAGTCTGCTTGGCTACAAACCAAAAATATAATATTTCAAAAATGATTTTTGGTGGTATGGTCAAGAACTTGGATAAATCTGCAAGCAAAATTTTCTTATATCCAAGGTTTTTACAATTACTTATGGACAAACAGTTTTCTGAAAAGAAAACTCACAAAAAGATTTATGAGGCTCCTTTTCATACTAGAAAACTTTTTGCAAACATGAAAAGGGAGGGAAAATATTTTTCAGGCATAGTAACACCATTGTTTCAAACAATGTTGGAACTAGGTCAAAATCAAGGTGAAGGTTCAGTAATCCCAACTGAAACCCATCACACACCCACAATTTTACCATCCTCATCCCAACCTAAAAAGACCTATACCTGTAGGCTCACACAGAAAAAGGGCACTCAGCTTTCTCAGGCTAGTGCTGGTATGGATGCAGATGAGGTTGTCATGGAGGAGGAGGATGGCAATTTAGAAAGGGCTGCCACTACTGCTTCTAGCTTAGAAGTAGAGCAGGTCAGTGGTAACATCACTAAGACCCAATCTAAGGCAACATCTACTGAATCAAGTTCCCATGGAACTGATTCAGAGGATGGAATCCCAGGCGCCAAGAAACCATGGGGGCACAGCTGCTCAACCTAGGGTTGAGAATGTGTCTAACATGCCCAGTGATCCACCTCTCGGGATAGGTAACACAATCCGAAGTGGTGAGGGTAGTACGGAACTAATAACTGAATTGAAGGGTACATATACAAAATTTTCAAAAGTTGTTCTTGATCTCCAACAGACCACCTCTTCTCAGAATGATGAAATCATAAGGCTAAAAAGGAGAGTTAGGTATCTTGAAGGGAGATAGAGGTCAAGAACACATAAACTCAAAAGGTTGCACAAGGTGGGCATACATGCTAGAGTGGAATCTTCTTCTAAAGCTGCTAGTTTGGAGAAGGATGCCTCCAAACAAGGGAGGAATGATAGCAAGGGTTCAGGGGAGGAAGAGTCTATGGATGCTGAAATTACTCTAGTGGGTGTTGAAGATGTTGTGGATGAAGAGATTAATGTTAGTGATGAGTTTGTGGTTCAAGATCAGCAGGGTAATAAAGCTATTATGGATGCTGCTGCTAAGTCTGTTACTGCGACTGGTATTGAGAAGGTAGTAGAGGTTGCTAAGATGATAGTTGATGCTGCTAAAGTTAATGATGTTGGTGTTCCAGTTAGTGCTGCCAGTTCTAAAGTTAATGTTGCTGAATAACTTAGTGCTGCTACTGAAGAACCAAGTTCTGAAGATGATCTTACTACCTTGGCTCAAGCTCTAACTTCTTTGAAGAGCACAAAACCACCAACAAAAGGGGTTGTCATCAAGGAATCATCTACAACAACAACAAAACAATTACAATTACCATCATAGGGCAAAGGCAAAAGTATTATGATTGAAGAGCCTGTGGTGAAATCTCTTTCAAAGTCAAAGCAGATGCTCTTAGATGAAGAAATAGCTAGAAAGCAACAAGAAGATTATGATGCTAAAGATCAAAGAATAAGGGAAGAAAGAGAAAGGAAGGCTAGAGAAGAAGAAGAGGCTAGCCTTGCTGAGATTAATTCCTGGGATGACATACAAGCAAAATGTGAAGCAGGTCACATGTTAGCCCAGAGGATGTGGCAAGATGAATAGGAAGAGCTATCCTTAGAAGAAAAATCAAAGTTGTTCATGGAATTCTTAGCTAAGTAGAAGAAATTCTTTGCACAAAAGAGGGCTGAAGCTAATAGGAACAAACCACCTACCACAACACAACAGAAAAAAATTATGATGACCTATCTGAAAAATATGGGTGGATGGAAGTCTGCTCAGTTTAAGGGTATGAGCTATAATAGAATTAAAGAAGAATTTGACATAGTTTTCAGAAGGGTGAACACCTTTATTGCTATGAATGAAGATGAGGTGGTGGGGAGTTCTAAGAAAGAAAATAATGCAGATGAAATTGGTTCTAAAAGAACTGGAGCATTGTTAGAAGCTAAGAGCAGTAAGAAACAGAAGTTGGATGAGCAGAGTGTGAATGATGAGCAGAAAATAGATGAACAGACTAAGGATGACCAAGAAGAAGATGATGACCAAGACAAAGCTCAAAAGTTAGAATTGATAGTGATTGCTTCTGATCATGATGAAGAGGTAGTTGATGTTGTTCCTTTAAAGACAAAAGTTCCTATCATTGATTGGAAGTGTGGCTTTCATGGAAAAAGTTCTTGGTTTGATATAGTTAGAGTTGGAGGAAAATCTCAAAGGTTTATTACCTTTAGTCAGATGCTCAGAAATTTTGATAGAGATGATTTGGAGACTTTATGGAAGCTGGTCAAGAACAAGTATGGATATTTAGTGCCAGAGGATATCTTGGATAGGGTTCTTTGGGGTGACTTGAAAGTTATATTTGAACCTCATCATGAAGATAGAGTATGTCATGATCAGTTTCAGAATAGATTTGTAAGTTGGAAGCTGTATCAATCATGTGGAGTTCATACAGTGGCTATGAGTGGGGTTCAAGTACATATGCTGACTGAAAAAGATTATCCTTTGAGTCCTGCCATAGTTACTCAGATGCTCGATACATCTAAGGTTAGACTTCAAGTAGAAAGATGGGATGAGATGACTTATCAGCTCCTCAAGAAGATGGAGTATACACTAAATCCTAAAGAGAAGAAAAAAAAAGAAGTAAAGTGTTTGGAAGCATCCTCCTGGTGATTGTTCAAGCTTTGATTGAAACTTGATGATTTTGGGAGAAAATATCAAGTTTAGGGGAGGATTGTTGGAAATTAAAGCTTCCAAGGTGTTAACGCTGCTCAAGATGGTTAAGGTTGCTCTAAGGAATTACAACTGCTCAGGTATTACAAAGAAAATGCTCCAAGTCATTACTGGTGCTGGTACATATGTTAAGACTGCTGGTTGAAGTTAAGACTGCTTGTGTATATTATTACTGCTGAGAACTTCAAAGAAAATACATTAAGTAGTTAATGCCGCTAGAAGAAAAGTTAGTGTTGCAAGTACTAACTTACTACTGCTGAAGAGTTAATGCTGCCAGAGTTAAAGGTTACTGCTCCTGATTATATATTAGTGTTGCTGCTATGTTATAGTCAGTTAGATATGTATAGTATGTTCAGATAATAATAGAAAAGATATATCTTGTAAAGAAAGTTATTGTAAGCCGACTAGGACTCCTTAGCCTATAAAAGGAGATCCTAGGGCATTGAGTTAGATACACGTTTTTCATATAGCTTCAAGGTTGTAAACCCTAATACTAGGAGAGTATTCATATTATTCATTAATTTTATTGAAGCTATTTTGTTTGTTAAAATTTTGTTCTTAGTTTACTGTTTCATTAATACAAAATTCTTCTTAAGATCAAATACTAGATTCCGTATAGTGTTTGATATTCTCAAAAACAGTTTCTATACTTAGTTGTGTTAAATTTATTCAAGATAACTAAACCTTTACAAGCTAAGGGATTCGATCAAGTACATAACTGGGATCAACAGTGATACTAATGGCTATCGCAAAACATTTTGGGAAAAAACTCATAAACCACGTTTTTAAGCACAAATCTTCACCAAATTCATAAAAAATTTGTATATAATGATAAAAGCTCTATCTTAATCTCAAATATGTTATTCTAACACATGTTTTATAAGATTAAACACGTTTAAGAATAATCTTATGATTACATATGAAAGTATAAGATATCCTAGAAAGAGAGAGTTTTTAAAATCTACAAAGATCAAAACTTTTATACTAATGAAGATCTCGCAAGGGACCTTTTGCAACATTATGCTCGTACATAGTGATGAACTCAAATAAGTACATTTTATTACCATCATTTATCCTATTTATTTGACTTGTTTTATTATATTATCTGTAAGAATTGATACGTTAATGTTTACTTTTGTAATTTTCAGGTAAAAACAAGTATTATGTGAAACTTGGCGATTTTGGACTAATTATGGAGCAAAACAAGCAAGAAGTTAAGAGTCTACTAAAATGTACAAGATCAAGATCATTCTGCTCCAGATACGCCGCATCCTACTTATTATATACGGCGCATCACTATCAAGATTTCACAAGTTATAATCCAAGACGGCAAAGGACATGCGCCGCATACAAGAATGGAGTTACGCCGCATCTTCTGGCGGTGTACGAATATTCCTGAATATATTAATCTTGGACCCCACGCGAAGTTAAGTCAATGCGCCGCATCTACTTATTCAATGCGCCGCATCTAACCCTCAGACAGAAACTATAAATACCCCAAGGTCAGACGAATTTCGAGAGGCTAAACACGAAGACCACAAAACCCTAGGACGAATTCAGACGAAGTAGCAGCACAAGACACACCTTGAACGAAGATACAAGAGCTGTAAGAAGGTCCTGCATGTATTCAATTCATTAAGTAGTTTTGTTTTATTGTATTAGTATACTTTAATTCATCAGGATTGATGGGCTTGTGTCATTGATTTAATCATGCACTTCAACTCCCCTTAAAATTGCTTTCCCATTAATTAAAGTTTATATGTTGATGTCTTTGGTGACTTTTATTAGTGCATTGATAACCTCTGTGTCTAGCTGAGCATTGCTTGGGTCGCCATGCCCCTTCCTCGCCTATTTATTTTATCGCCTATGCATTCTATCGTCTGTAGAAAAGTAGGAAGAAAGATAAGTAGGATAGTCATAAGTGATCATTAAGGGTTTACTCGCCGATAAGATTAGAGCCAACGAGAAAGGGATTAATCTCGGTGCGTTGCATCGAACTATACACTTCATATAAAACTAGCAATAAAACAAGTGACAAGCTACTTAACTATCAGGACAGGTCTTCTTATTGTCTCAAGTATTTATCTGTGTACGTGTGTGCTAATCGCTGATTCGTGCCTATTAGTTTAGTTTATATTTAATCATAACCAAACCGTGCCAGTCTCTCAGGCTGAACCCCCTTGCGTTAGATTAGGTTGTATAGCTAACTTAAGATATTAAAATACTGATTAGAACAACTAGATAATACGTTCCACTCTTAGTGATCGACACTCTACTTACCATTATATTCATACTGACCGGGTACACTGCTCGTTAAAGTGTGTGTGTTATTGATAAGTCGGCTAAATATAAATTTAAAACTTGAATACTGCTAAAACCACAACGACATACCGTGGGTATAAATTAGAGCACTACGCACACGCGCATCAAGTTTTTGGCGCCGTTGTCGGGGAGTGAATTGTTATTATCTGTTAATTTGATTAGTATTTTAATTAGGTTTTAATTTTTAATTCTAACCACTAACCCCGTTCTATATTAGTTAAATTGCATTCATTGTATTATTTGCATATTTTCTGTTTTTGTGTGTTTTTATTTTTCTTAAATTTTTGTTTATTTTCGTTTGTTTTTATTTTTGTTTTTCTTTTTATTTTTTTGTGTTCTGCTATCGTTGTACTGTGCTAATTCAAACGATACGGCGCATCTATTTTCATAGATACGGCGTATTGCGTTTAATTTTTATAAAATACAACGCGTTTAATAAATTCGATACGACGCATCTTTCCCCAAGATACGGCGTATCTGTTTTTAATAAGAAATTTTTCTAAACGATAACGCCATACGACGCATCTGCTTTAGCAGATACGGCGTATCTATTATTTTAATTAAAAACAGTTTTCGAATTATTAAACAGATACGACGCATCGATTTTTATCGATACGGCGCATCTACTGAATCAAAAATCTGGTATTTTGAAACATAACGAAAATACGGCGCATTAACTTTTGTTAATACGACGCATTTAATTTAATAAATATACGTTGATTTTTTATAATTAAAACTGATACGGCGCATTCTAAATTCTAAGCGGCGTATCTGCTTTCTGAATAAAAGTCTGATTAAATTTTAACGATTATAAGATACGGCGTATCCAACTTTTTGGATACGGCGCATCGTCAGCTGATATCAGCAAATTTTATTTTACTTTGATTGTTTCACTCTTCTTTTGCACGAGTAAGTTTTATTTCAGGAAGATGGACGATCCGGATTTTACAATGGAAGAATATATTAGGTTTGAAAAGGAAAGAGCCTTGAGCAATAATCAGATGTATGATTGGAAAAGAGCAAGATATGGTGCACAAGTCATTGAGACGAAAGAAATCACTATGGAAGAATACTTGATTTTAGGACAAGAAAAGTCAAGGAAAGAAAGAAACAAATTGCCGTTTCAACACACTTGGTGTATGTCAAATGATGATGAAGAAGATTCATATACCATGAAACCAATTCCGGCAATTGTTCTTGATAGTACTTTTTCTCCGGAGATTGCACAAGATGATGTGTATACGGAACCCTACGTTGAAGAATATTCTGCAATCGTATTACCACCATTAGACAATGCAACGGATGAAGATGAAAAGTATTCTAATTTTGATTTCGAACCATTTGACACCATAGTTTATGATGACATACCTCAACCAGATTTTGACCCAACGAGGGATTTTGAAGAAATCTGGGACTACTTATTTAAGGATGAAATTCGGGACGATTATGAAATTACAAGACCACTAGTTGAATATGGAGATTCACAAGATGAATTGGAGTCACTTACAACACAAAGTGGTACAAATTTATTTAATATTATTAATCCCGTTACTAATAATCTTGCTAGTTTTCCTAAACAGGTTGCAAAACAAAAGAATGATGAGGTCAAATTTATTACACTACCTATTGAAGCACATGAAGCACCTGTGATCAACCCGTTTTTGGTGGAGCTCGAGGAAGAATTTGGTGATGAGCTCTTAAACATTGCTATGATTGATGAAGATGATGATTTCGACCCTATGAAGTTTATTGAGGAACTCGAACTTTTACTTGCTAAAGACCCTTTCTCATCTTCTGCGGAAGTCAAGGGACGCCTTACTACCAATTTATCAGATGAAGTGGTCAAGTCATCCAATTTATCAACCAAACCGGGTAAGAATAGGGAAGATGTACATATATTGCCAAGGTATGATCTTTATGTATTTCTTCCATCTTTAATAGCAAATTTACACTCTTTTCGTGTTTATTGCTACTATCACCCGCACTTGATCCCAAGTGGGGGGAACAACACCCTATTACACAGTAAATAAGGGTGGAGTCAGGCTCGTGACTCGAACAAAAACAAGCGCTTCGTGGGAGGCAACCCATGCTTATCTTTTATTTTATTTTCTGATTTTGTATCGAGTCAGTCAGGCCCGCAGAAGATACGGCGCATCTCAATCCTGAGATGCGACGCATCTCCTGCACTGGTCATATCTTACTTTATTTTCTGCATTTTTATTTTTAACTTTAAAACTTTTTGTCAGTTTATTTTAATGCGGCGCATCCCTGGTTAAGGATGCGACGCATCTTCTATTCTGATTCGTACTTATTCCAGGCTCGATACGGCGTATCTTCTTCCATAAGATACGGCGTATCTTCTTCCATAAGATACGGCGTATCGACTGACCTGATGATTTTCATTTTAATTTTTAAGTTTTATTTTCGCTAACTACTTATGTATTATGCAAGTTTGAACTTTCTTAACTCAGATGTGTTAAAGTCTTGATGGTATTATAGATTCTTGCATTTCCTGTGGATACATATAATATGAAGCTAAACGTTTTCATCCACAAGAAAGATGATTTTTGCTCTTATACAAGTAATGGAGGATCATACCGAGCAAATCTCAGGGGAGTTTTTCTGTTCTAATTCTTTTATTTTCCAGTTTTTAACCTTTGACACAAACAACGAGGATGTTGTTTAACTTAAGTGGGGGGATTGGAGAATTAGAACACTTACTTGTCCTAAACTTTTTCAAAATATGCTTAAAATGCGCTTAATATATCAAAATTTAAAATTTTTAGCATGTTTTTGTTTAAAGTCTAAATTACATAGCTGCACACATAACATTATTTTCAAAAATTGTGAACTTTTCAAAATTCACAAATCTATGAGTGTGCCGGTGACTTGTAAACTTTAGAACTTGGCTTATATACTATTCGAGACCACCATAATAAGTATTATCTATATAATTGGAATGACTTGTCTAAATTGGTAAATTTCTAGGATTACAACCAAATAGCCTTTATATGTTATGTGATATTAACTAACTACATTGGTTAGTTAACCCCGGTATAAACCCTTTTGTTACTCTCACTTTTAGAGTAAGATACCCCTAGAAAAACACTCAGAGCCATTCCTTTCGTTTCTTACACCTTTGTTATAATGTTTCGTTACACCCTTACACCTTAGCCTACCTTGTAGATTAAAATCTGTGGTTGGTTAATTGCTTTAGGCAAAGTGTGTTTCCTTACATTACCTGTGTTTGCGTGCGTAATTCATTATCTATGGTTAGGTCGGGAAATTGCACAATGCAATAGGAGTGAAAGTAAATATTGTATATCTTTGAGTTTATTTTTCGTGTGTTTACTACTTTCACTATTACAGTTATTTCTGAAGTCATGAAAAGTATGGAAAAATTATCCAGAGTTATCGTTATAGTGAGTGGTGAAATTTTACACATCTATGTTTATGTTTTAAGTTTAAAATATATATATATATATATATATATATATATATATATATATAGAAAAAGAAAAAGAAAAAGAAAGAAAAGTTGGAAGTTTGTTTAAACAACTTATGTAAAGTTTTGTATTAAGTGGTCGATATCACCACTAGTTGTTATATATTATATCTATGGATTGAATGGGAGTTGGACGTTATGGAACGCCAACTAAGGTTATTCTTTGATTAAGATCTTGTTGAGTATAATTCGTGTCTACCTAAAGCGTGTGTCTCAAGTGTTAAAGCGTGAGTTATTCAATGATATGAGTCTTATTCATGGGATGATTGGGATAGCAATTTACCACACTTAGGATTTTAATTTATCTGTTTTGTTTATTTTTCATTTTACACCAATTTATATCCCAAATATTATCCATACCCTATATCATTTCTTTATCCAAACCTTTGATTTATTGAGATTAGGGATTTGAGCTATCTTAAGTATCGTAGTCATGGATTCGGCTATGTATTTATGATTTTGTCGCCCTTTTTGATATAATATTATTGGTAAAGATTACTTGGTCCTATCTTTAGCCTATTCGAGTTAAGGATTTGAGCAATTGCAAGTATCGTGTTCATGGATTCGATCATGTATTTGTGATTTTGTCGCCTTTTCTGGAATTTGAGATCGATAGAGATTAAGAAGAATGATTAACCCTTAACCTACAAACCCTTTTTACCGTTTTAGACTTGTTATTCCTTGGCTTTAGTGGGGGAGATGCGTATACTTGCCAAGCTTATGATAGAATATTCGTCACGATTGGACAGTTAAACGATTAGATTTGCTTTTATCAAATTATTTTATTTTATTTCTAATTCGTTAAGTGTTTGGTTGTGTGATTATGACAAAATGAATACATGCTTAAATATAAAAATAAATCCTAACATCTTTTAGGATACATTTTCATAAGATTAATTCTAAGGTTTATTTGGGGACAAGTAAAGTTCAAGTGGGGGGATATTTGATGAACTCAAATAAGTACATTTTATTACCATCATTTATCCTATTTATTTGACTTGTTTTATTATATTATCTGTAAGAATTGATACGTTAATGTTTACTTTTGTAATTCTCAGGTAAAAACAAGTATTATGTGAAACTTGGCGATTTTGGACTAATTATGGAGCAAAACAAGCAAGAAGTTAAGAGTCTACTGAAATGTACAAGATCAAGATCATTCTGCTCCAGATACGCCGCATCCTACTTATTATATACGGCGCATCACTATCAAGATTTCACAAGTTATAATCCAAGACGGCAAAGGACATGCGCCGCATACAAGAATGGAGTTACGCCGCATCTTCTGGCGGTGTACGAATATTCCTGAATATATTAATCTTGGACCCCACGCGAAGTTAAGTCAATGCGCCGCATCTTACCCTCAGACAGAAACTATAAATACCCCAAGGTCAGACGAATTTCGAGAGGCTAAACACGAAGACCACAAAACCCTAGGCCGAATTCAGACGAAGTAGCAGCACAAGACACACCTTGAACGAAGATACAAGAGCTGTAAGAAGGTCCTGCATGTATTCAATTCATTAAGTAGTTTTGTTTTATTGTATTAGTACACTTTAATTCATCAGGATTGATGGGCTTGTGTCATTGATTTAATCATGCACTTCAACTCCCCTTAAAATTGTTTTCCCATTAATTAAAGTTTATATGTTGATGTCTTTGGTGACTTTTATTAGTGCATTGATAACCTCTGTGTCTAGCTGAGCATTGCTTGGGTCGCCATGCCCCTTCCTCGCCTATTTATTTTATCGCCTATGCATTCTATCGTCTGTAGAAAAGTAGGAAGAAAGATAAGTAGGATAGTCATAAGTGATCATTAAGGGTTTACTCGCCGATAAGATTAGAGCCAACGAGAAAGGGATTAATCTCGGTGCGTTGCATCGAACTATACACTTCATATAAAACTAGCAATAAAACAAGTGACAAGCTACTTAACTATCAGGACAGGTCTTCTTATTGTCTCAAGTATTTATCTGTGTACGTGTGTGCTAATCGCTGATTCGTGCCTATTAGTTTAGTTTATATTTAATCATAACCAAACCGTGCCAGTCTCTCAGGCTGAACCCCCTTGCGTTAGATTAGGTTGTATAGCTAACTTAAGATATTAAAATACTGATTAGAACAACTAGATAATACGTTCCACTCTTAGTGATCGACACTCTACTTACCATTATATTCATACTGACCGGGTACACTGCTCGTTAAAGTGTGTGTGTTATTGATAAGTCGGCTAAATATAAATTTAAAACTTGAATACTGCTAAAACCACAACGACATACCGTGGGTATAAATTAGAGCACTACGCACACGCGCATCACTCGTACATAGTAAAGTCTTTTTTGGCTCTATCCCTATGTATCGCAAACCACCATTATTAGTGTCGCAAACTTTTACTGTTCCTATATGCCCACTTTGATCCATTTTAACCCAAATCTAACAGTTTAAAACCCAATTTTTCTTTGAAACAAATGATGTAAACACTATTTATTAGTCATCTAACCACAAGAATTTCATCAAAACACTCTAAATCGCAAACCCTGTATTGTTCTTAGTGTTCAATAAAACGCAACCCTAACATCTAATTTTCTATCAATGTATTGCATACCAGTTAAAGATATTCAAAACAAAGATATAAAATAATATGTTTAAGGAGTTTGAAATCTTATTTTAGCACGGGAAACACTAGAATTAAAATCAAGAATTATGCGAGAGTTTTACGATAGAGCGTTCTGTGAGTGTGAGAGAGTTGTGATAGTCAAAGGTTTGTGTGTGTTTCTCTCGCAGGGGTTGGGTGGAATTTTGAACTTTTGACTTTTGACCCAGTTCTACGAGAGTTTTGGACTAGGGGAGGGTTCAAGGATAGTTTTAACAATTTAATCAAAACTCCCCATTGGTTTATGCTCTCTTTCAGACAAAGTCCTTTTCATTAACTTTTTATTTTTAACAAAGTTTTGAAAACAATTTAGTTCAAGTAAAAGAACTTTTGTGTTATATCAAAAATGTTTAAATAAAATTTATCACTACCCCTCGAAGTGACGATATTTTCCCAACATTTTAATAACATTTTTTCATTTTCTTTTACAACAATTGTTTTTATTTTCAACAACTTTTAACAACTTATTATTTGATTTCAAAAACAAACTTCTCAATTTCTCCCCCTCAAAAATGGCTTAATATTTTAAACTGTTTTTTTATCTATTATTGAGGTGGGTAGCATTGTCTTTGAAATTTTACTCTTACTTGAGCTAAAAAAGATTATATTAATAATCAGAAAAACATGCTCAAGATTTGTTTATCATGAGCAAAAAATTTTAGAAAAAGGATTTATAAAAAGATTTTTGTAAAATCTTGTATAAATTTTGCTCAAGATAATTAAGAAGATTTCTCTTATTTTCTGAAGGATTGACGTACTGAAACGTACGTTCAGGGTCCTTTATTTAAAAATAGGTGTTGATATGTGATTTAATCAATGAATGCTTGCCATTCCTAGACGTTGTGGTAGGTATTCAAATCTTTCCGGTGGCAGAGCTTTTATGAAGAAGTCGACAATTTGGTAATCAGTTTTCACGAAGTACAATTCCATAGTCCGTCTTTCTACATGTTCTTTGATGAAATGGTATCTGACTGCTATATGCTTTATCCATGAGTGCTGTATCGTATTACAAGAGATGGCAATGGCACTTTGCGAATCACAATAAATTAGGATTTTATCGTAAAAGAAGCCATAGTCCGTCAATTGTGTTTTCATCCATAGTACTTGTGTACAGCATCCGGAGAGGGATATGTATTCAACTTCTACAGTGGATAAGGCAGTGTGATTCTGCTTCTTTGAAGACTAGCTGATTAGTTTTTTCCCAAGAATTGAGAAGCTCCTGAAGTACTTTTGCAATCAATTTGACAACCTACATAATCTGCATCTAAATAGGTAGCTAGTTCGAAACCGAAGTCTTTCAGATACACAAGGCCCATGTACATGGTTCCCTTTAGATACCAAAAGATCCGTTTCATAACAGTAAGGTGCTTTTCCATTGGCCTTGATTGGTAATGAGCACACATACAGACAGAAAAATGAATATGTGGCCGACTAGCTGTAAGGTACATTAGTGAACCAATCATACTACGGTATTTTGTAGCATCAACCGGTTTACCATTAATATCTTCATCTATATTAGGCTTAGTTTGTATAGGTGTACTTACAGGGTCACAGTTTTCCATTTCAAACTTTTTCAACATTTCCATCGTGTATTTGTTTTGGTGAATAAAGATACCACGAGGAGTTTGGTTTATTTGTAGACCCAGAAAGAATTTTAACTAGCCCATCATGCTCATCTCAAATTTCTGCCGCATGATATTTTCAAAGTTTTTGCAATATTTAGTATTCGTAGATCCAAAAATAATATCATCGACATAAATTTGGACTAGCATTATGTCGTCACCTTTTCTCCTTATGAACAAAGTTGGATCGATTGAACCTTTGATGAATTTGTGTTTGAGCATATAATCTGACAACACCTTGTACCATGCCCGTGGTGCTTGTTTAAGTCCGTAAAGGGCTTTGTCGAGGACATAAATGTCATCTGGGCTGTCTGGATCAACGAAGCCTTCTGTTTGACTCACATATACCTCTTCCTCTAACTCCCTATACAAAAAGGCCATTTTCACGTCCATTTGGTATACGGTGAAAGATTTATGAGTTGCATGAGCCACGAATAAGCGTATTGCTTTGATCCTTGCTACTGGTGCAAATGATACATCAAAGTCAATTCCTTTTACTTGATTGTAACCTTTTGCAACTAGGTGAGCCTTTGTTGCGGACTACTTCACCGTCTTCATCAAGCTTGTTCTTCAGAATCCATTTCATTCCAATTATGAGTTTTCCGAGAGGCTTGGGAACCCTTTGCCATACGCCATGGCGTTTGAATTGGTTTATTTCTTCTTGCATACCGACAATCCAGTCGGGATCTGCAAGTGCTGCTTTGACGTTGGCAGGTTCTACACGACT
The DNA here is from genome assembly GCA_021014915.2 of Artemisia tridentata subsp. tridentata. Classification (NCBI taxonomy): domain Eukaryota; kingdom Viridiplantae; phylum Streptophyta; class Magnoliopsida; order Asterales; family Asteraceae; genus Artemisia; species Artemisia tridentata. The sequence goes on along the minus strand of CP139507.1, from coordinate 130,126,647 downwards.
CAGGAAAGAATTATAGAAACAGTAATCTGCTGAAGCACTTCTTGTTTGGACAGGTTGAGAAGGATTTCCAATAATTTGTTGTAAGGGGTAATCTTTAGTCCATCTTCTTCTGTGCGGATGTGGTTGGTAAAACGTTATCATGTTTGAAGGATTAACATATCGCATCTCAGAAGGTTCTCCGACCTCAACTTCGGGAGTCGCGAATGGGTTTGTGAATGGTTCCTCTTCAGACGATGCATAAGTAATTGCTTGATCATCAACATTTGTATTGGAGGTTGGAGTGGTATTGTTTGGTGAAAGTTCTTGTTGAATCGAGGTTATTGGAGGGGTATCTGGTACTGGATTAGCATCTTTATAAGTAGTTGTTGATGAACCGGATACTGGAGAAGGAATGTCTTCTTGATGATTGACTTTGATTAATGGAGTTGCAGCGGATAGTTTTGACATCTTCATCCTATTACCTTCACATGATTCATCATAGAAATTTTCAAGCAAACCATCTAACTCTCCTTTTTGAATATGTTTTGTTTTTGGTGTTGATGATTTTGGTTTGGTACGAGTCCTGAATTGCTTTGTCTAGAAGTCATGAGATGATGACTAACTGAGTTTGCTCCCCCTCAATTAGGCCATCGTATGTAAAGAGCTTCTTCAACGACTTGTGAAGTTTTTGAATCGGCTCCCCCTCAAACAGACCATCCCCTTTTATAGATTCAAATCTTTAAAGTCATGATCACGTTTGAGGGTCTTGATATTAACCATCCTCTTCTTCATCTATATCAATCAATCAAATGGAGTACTAAATAATAACACCAAGTTCGAATCCCAGAGGTGGCTATAGAACTCAAACAAAGTAACAAACCACGGAATATTTCGGCACGGTAGACACCAATCTTCCCGAAACGAATAATTAAGCTCGATACATCGTGATTCATAACCCCAGCATACACATTTCTCCTCCCACGAAAGAAGAGAAGGCACATACGCTATCATCCCCCTCAAAAGTGGCATGCAAATGACATTTTTGCCATATTTGGAAAAAGAGAAGGACATACGCCTATTCTCTTAATGATCGTGATGACCTTGGCAAGTTAAACGAAAAAGAGGAGGACATACACCTATTCTCCCCCTCAAAAGTAGCATGCAAATGACATTTTTCCCATAGTTGAGATTCCGAGATGATTGTGATTTATCAGGTGTAGCATGAATATGTGTCTAGGCCCAAAAACTACTGCGAAGAAGATGGTGCTTAAAACTCTCTTGAAGCAATCCCTCTTTTGTCTCCACATCAATGGTTTAGCAAATGAAGAATTCAATGAAGCTCGTAATATGCCTAAACCACTTGATGAAATGTGTTCAACGTTTCAGGGAGTAAAAGTTGAGACACGTCTCTAAACATTTCCACCTCGTGTTTTTAAGTATAACCACCTCTTGAGAAGATTTTGTACTACAATCCCGTTAGAAGCTCGAGAAACAATGATCTCTTGATGAAGCTTGATAAAAGACAAATTCGCGACTTAAGCTTGCACTAAATTTGTGATTGAGAACCTATATTGAGCACAACAACGTAACTCCTTAAAATATAGGTAGTGGTATGTACCCAACCTTTCATCCTTTATTGTATATATCCGCCTCTTGAACTATCCACATCTCGTGTGACACTGAGCACTACAATGTAACTCCTTTAAGTGATAGCTATATACTGTGTGACTACAACGTAACTTCGTTGACAGATATAACTAGATAGCCAAGTCTAATCACTAAGAATACGCTCGAACAAGGATCATCAAACATCGTTCATCCAACCAACCCCGAGATATTTGAGATACTAAGTACACGAACCCGTGAATTAACAAACCAACCAAGCTACCATAATTTCTCAATTCCTACCGATCTCGTAGCACAAATTTATCCTGCAAAATAGTCAAACCCCGTAAGTTTTATTTGTCCAAAGTCCAAATCCAAACTTAAGTCCAATAGTGATGCTAAAAATCAAGTCAAATAACCCTTTTTATAACAACTTGCGCAACCCAGCTATATCAAAAATCCGGTCAACCCATTAACTTTAAAATTTGTATAGTCCAAGTCCAATAAAATTAACGAAAACCCAAACCACTCCAACCCTAATTTCAAGGGATATAAAATGCTCTAATAGCAATTGTTGGTCCTAAATATCTAGTTTAGGTTGACAATATTGTGGTGTCGGGTGGTCGGCCGGAATAGCCAAACACACCCATGGTGGTGGTGTAGAGAGAGAGAGACGAGAGAGAGGAAGAGAGAGTGGTATAGGAAGGATAATATTATTATGAGAACACACACCTCACTAGTTAAACTAGTGAGGTATATATACTAGTACATAGATAAGGTTGTGATACCTATAACTACCAGGCTTCCCCTCGCAACCATATAAATGTTGCGACGGTGCTTGGTATCACAACATTCCAACATATTACAACGTTCCCTAATCATGTTTACATGGAAGACCCTATATCATGATTTACACTTTTTGTGTTCCAACAGTATGTGTGTATGAGTGAGTTGGATAAGGATGGGATGTTGAGGTGATGAGGAGCCTTTGGCTTGGATTCAAATTTGAAATTTGAATGTTGGAGTAGTAGGAGGTGGTTTGTGGTGAAGGTTTATTTTTGTTTGAAATGGAGGGTAGGATGAGGAAGATGATGAGGTGTTGAAATCCTAGTGGTTGGATTGGAATGTAGAGAAGGGAATATTTGGAAGATTTGGTGTGAGAATGTAGGGGACAAGAAGTACATGCAAATACTAGGAATATTAGAGAATGTTGGGGATAAGATTTGGGGGGAATTTGAAATGGTAGGAGGATTAGTTTGGTGAGGAGATTAATCAGAGGATTGATTAAGACTTAATCATTTTGTCATTAAGAAAGAAAAGAATTGACAAAGATGATTATGGCTTGAGAAAATCAAAGGTTACTTATAATCTCAAGTAACTCAACGTTGAGTATTCATAATCTCATAATACGTGAATTTTCACGACTCGACGTAATCAATAATCATCTTGATGCAAACAAGCTAAGTGCTTTGCATCATTGTAAAGCATATCCCATAACGAGAAAAGATGCGTTTACGCAAAGGAACCTTTGACTTAGTTTGACCAATAAGGGAGTAAACTCGTTACGTGATTAGAGAAGACGTAAACACGGATTATGATCATATGAATACTTTCACTTAATGTCACGTGAAATATATAAGTCCCCTAGGTTTAGAAAAGCCTTGGCTAGAGGCTTTTATCAACATACTATAACATATTCATACTTGTATTGAAAGATCCATATTTTCCGGGTAAGGGGAAAGCCGACTTTCAAAATTCATCACGACCAATACAGTAGGCTGGCGCGTCGGAGCGCCGGCAGAACGTCAGGCCCAGTTATTGGGTCGGGATGATTTTGGCTATCGTTTGTGATTTTATGTGTTTCGAAGGTTTATTTTTCAATATTAAAACATAAGGAGACCTAATTAATGTTGTCCCAACATAGTTTTTGTGAGGTTTCTACTTTCCACATCTTAAAAAGTTTGCATATCTTTTGTTCCGTTATGTAATAATGTTTTCTATTTTCATGCTTTTGTGATGATTTAAGTGCTAATGTTTTGGTGGTGTTCATCAACAATATTTCTTTAAGTGCTAATGTTTTGGTGATGTTCATCAGCAAATTTTCTTTAAGTGCTAATGTTTTGTATGAAGATGACCTCAAGAGTATCTTAGACAACTTGGTTTAGGATTTGGAATAACACATGTGTTCTAACTTTGTAAGAAACTACTACAATAATAATAGTATTCACTACCTGTATCATGTATAATCGTTACATGGTTTGCGTTTTCCCTGGATTCATCACATCAATAGGTCTTTTGTTTATGTGTTTTAACCTTTAAGTTGTATTTCCGTTTCTAGGCTATAATTATTGTTGAGAACTATTAAATGAACAATATATAGAAACTTCGACTATTGTCTTTGGCTTAGGCTACTTTTAGTTATCAACAAACACATTTCCTAACCTTGATAATATGCAAATGGCGCATTAAGCAAATACATAGGAACTTCGGGAATACGCAGAATGGTACACTAATAAATATCTTTGTCAAAAGAGGTACACATAAAAACAGTAATAATTCTAGTGGACATGCTTAAATACAATGTGCACTAAATTTTTTACATATTCATCGTATTTCCCCCTTTTTGTTTCTATATAGATTTTGACGAGCATCTTTGATAGCATATGGGAGTTTTAGCCCAAATGGAAAAATCCCATACGGCCATAGCCGATGCAAAATGCTAAAGGCCCAGTACATTTCGCCTGGGGAACCAACTCCCCAGGAAAATATCAGCTTATTTGCAAAAATAATTTATATTTAAGTATATATACGACAAATCACATCCGATAATTAAGGCACTAAAGGGTCACACCGGTGCATCACAAATGGAAGGAAATATTTATTACAACATTAATAAATATTAAAGGGCCGAGAGTATTAAATTATAGAAGTTAATTTAATTAATAAATATAAAGTGTAAACAATAAAAGGGAGATAAAAAGAAAAACCACAAAACCCGAGGGTTTGTGGTGTGAGGATCGGCTAACTCCCCAAAGGGGAGGAGTTTGACTCCTTGTCAAACTTGATTTACTTGTTGGACAAGTAAAGGGACTCTAGAATGTTCCTTTAAATCATATAAATACAAAGGCATTATAGGCATTCTCATAATTCACACACACAACCCTAAATCTCTCCCTTTCTCTCCCTCTTTGTTCGACTGGTCGACAACCCACAAAGGGTTTTCGAACCCTTTTGTCCAACCCTAAGTCGATCGATCTAAGGGTTTATTAAACCCTTAGTCGATCGCAATTGGTGTTCCAAAAGAACCACTCGCGTGTCGAACTTGAACTATCTAGCAGTTTCCAAACGTGACCAGTAGCGGTGGATACCTGCAGCTTCCTTGTACGGGTATTTAAGAAGATAGATCATACAGAACAAGTCAAAGATACGCACGTTCTAACTATTACTGTAGTTAGATTATTTTTTATTGAAACACATGCATGGATTTGTGGTTAGGGTTTAGTGTTAATTTTATTCCGCATATTAATTTTATTAATATTAATTAACAGTAATCAGTAAATAAAACACTACAGTGGTATCAGAGCCACTTCATGCTTGTTACAATCAATCTAAGTCTTGCATAATCGTGTGTTTGATGCAAAAAAATTGGTTGTATCATATACAATTTTGATTTTGGTAAAAATTTGGGTCGATCAAAACCCTTCGATGTAGGGTTTTAGTTTTATGAATTTTTTTTATTATTTTTTTTTTTTTTTTTTTTTATTTTTTTTTATTTTTTTTTTTGGGTTAAAACTAAATCATACAAGGCAAAACAAAACTGCTTGCAAACAAGAATTAGGGTTTTGCGATTAACCTGGCTTAGGGTTTCTTTAAGGTTTTAATCCCGGATACCCTTGTATCCTCATAAAGTTGACAACTTTAGGTTTAAAGAAACCCTAAAGATTCAAACTTTATGTGGCCTAAGACCCCGTGACCAAAAACGACCAAAACATGAAAATTTTTCGCAAAAACACACCCAGAAACTGACATCCGGTTACTCTTTTACAAACTGACAAAATTTGGTACACATTCAGCCATTGAGGCTATTTTTAGATGAAAGTAGACTCGATTAGCTTCGAAACGATAGGTCCCACGACCCGTTTCGACTTACGGATCAAAAGATACGATTTTTCGAAAACTGCCAAAAATCTGCACAGTCGGCTCTGACAGCGTCAAGCCCAAGCCTGACAGCGTCAAGCCTTGATAGGCCAGACGAATTTTTGGAGTTTAAAGGGTGACGGCGTCAAGAAGGCCATCAAGAACAAAACTGCAGTTTCACCAGGCCCGCTCAGAAACCCGACCTCCCGGACTCGAAACTTGACCAAACTTTCCAGAATTCTTTAGTATATCGATAAGATCATTTTCATACAAAAACATTACCCTTTTGACCACCCAAAATAGTACCTTAAAATTTGACGGGTTATGCATAAAACTCATTTCGACCCATTGACACCCAAAACCACTTAGACCACTTCATTTACCCACCATATCCAACCCAAACCTATAACTTATCATACTCAACCTGTCTCAAGTGTCCATGACCCGATCAATAACCAAAATGGGTAAGAACTAGCTTATACCAAACATCCCCTTAAACAATCTTTCAAAAACACATTTTATACATAAATGCACAAACTATAGATATCCAATTTGACTTCTTCACAACATAACATTCCTAACATATTAAAAGAGTGTTGGTACATTGACATGACCCATAACTTCCCAAAATGGGTGAGATTGGCTAAATGCCAATCACCCTCTTTACTACCATTATAACCATGTAGCATATGGACTTCTTGACATGTACATAACTTGACTCTTGAACTAACATAGAAAATGACCGTTGACTACCAAAATGACCATATGAAAGGAAATATACCCAAAACATGAAAAGACACGTCGGGGGCTTCCAACTTCAACACGCTTGGTCCAAAAGAAAACGGTCTTCTACTACATAATCACTTACACCTTTTCCTTACCTTTGCTCGGTCCTTCAACACCTATCAAGAAAAACATCACAACTAAACACGTAAGCAAAACGCTTAGTAAGTACATGGCATAACAGGCTAACATTATATATATAACCATAACTAGTCTAACCACTAGTTAAGCTAGCGATATAGGGGCACTTACCTCGCATCGACATAGTCGACCTAAACACGATCAACCCGTAAGGTTGAACCTCATCCCATAGTTAGCCTAACGACTAACTAAGCTACATCTAGAATGGATCCATACTAGCTAACGCACCTTATACCCTATACTTCACCATTATCATGTAAACAAACATGATAAAGCTAACACAATAAACATTATCATACCAAAATATGATAAAGCTAAACAAGACATGTTATCACCAATGTACTTACCTTGATTCTTAAGCTCAATCACACTAACAATAACTTCCCCACTTATTACTTGCTTCCTATAACACAACCATCTCAAATTAGAGACTAATTAACTAGCTAATCATGATTTATCAACACTTGATCATTATGATCAAACATGAACCCTAATTTTACAATTTGGGGAAGAACACTTACTTGATGGGAAATGCAAATTAAAGCTTCCTAAAGTATTGGAATTACTTGACAATGATCAATATAGCTTGAATGATAACAAATGAGCTTCCCTCCTCTTTTCTCTTATGAGCCGATCTTCACAATGGCCAAAAGAAAGTCCGGGACATTTCTAAAATAATCTAGACTAGTATATTTAACTAATGGACTTTGCCCAATTGGCAACCTTAACCCTTCTGGTTTCATTCTTTCTAACTTACCACTCACCTTTATTTATTTAGCTAACATATATCACAAAACTAATAATATACAATACATATTATTTACATAACTAGTACCTTATCGGGATACGGGTGTAACAATTCTCCCCTCCTTAAAATAAGATTTCGTCCTCGAAATCTACGCTTGAAATAAATGAGGATACTCATTCCTCATCTTCTCCTCTAGCTCCCATCTAATGCTTGTACCTTTACGATGTCTCCATTGCACTTTCACTAATGGAATTTCTTTGTTTCGAAGTTGCCTCACTTTCTTTCCTAAAATCGCTTCCGGCTCATCCTTTTGTGAAATCAATTCCGGATCAATTTCGATATCATCTAAAGTGACCATACTAGCCTCATCCGCTAAACATTTCCTCAAGTACGACACATGGAAGGTATTATGAATACCTCTCATTTCTTCGGGCAATTCTAACACATAGGCTACCTCACCAACACGTTTCAAGATTTTAAATGGCCCTATAAACCGTGGACTTAATTTCCCTTTGTTTTTAAACCTAAAAACGCCCTTCCACGGAGAAACTTTTAGCATAACCATGTCACCTACCTCGAATTCTATTGGCCTTCTTCGATTATCGGCATAACTTTTCCACCTATCTTGTGCCGCCTTAAGTCTTGCTCGAATCATCTCAACCTTTTCCGTTGTTGCCAACACTATATCCGTGCTAGCCAATTCTCTCCTTCCTACTTCTTCCCAACATACGGGCGTCCTACACTTTCTTCCATATAGCATCTCATAGGGTGGCATACCTATACTAGCATGATAACTATTATTGTAGGCGAATTCAACTAGGGGTAAATGGTCGTCCCAATTTCCTCCGAAATCAATCATGCAAGCTCGAAGCATATCTTCTAAAGTTTGAATCGTCCTCTCGCTCTGCCCATCGGTTTGAGGATGAAAAGCCGTGCTCATATGAAGTTTCGTACCTAACTCTTCTTGGAAATCTTGCCAAAAATTTGAAGTGAACCGCCCATCTCTATCAGAAACTATGGAAATAGGTACCCCATGACGCGCGACTATCTCATTAACATAGACCTTCGCTAACTTATGAACAGGCATATTCTCCCTAATTGGAATAAAATGCGCACTCTTAGTCAAACGATCGACTACTACCCAAATGGTATCGTTCTTCTTTTTCGTCTTTGGCAATTTCGTGATAAAATCCATAGTAATCTTCTCCCACTTCCAAACTGGAATGTCTAAAGGTTGGACTTTTTCGTAAGGCTTTTGGTGTTCGGCTTTCACTTTCAAACAAGTTAAACATCTTTCCACATACTTCACGCAATCTCTTTTCATACCCGGCCACCAATAGTTTCTTTTCAAATCAAGGTACATTTTCGTAGCTCCTGGATGAATAGAATACTTCGACTTATGGGCTTCTTCCATGAGTAATTCTTTAACGTTGCTTCGAAAAGGAATGTAAACTCTTCCATACCATGTCTTAATCCCACGACTGTCTTCATCGAGATGAGGAATGTGAGAAGTGATTCGTTCTTTCTCTTGATTCTCTTCTTTTAACGCTTCCTCCTGAGCTAACTTAATTCTTTCGAAAAGGTCAGATGTAATAATCATTCTCAAGGAGTGAATCCGTGTAACATCACTTCGGCCCTGACGACTTAGCGCATCCGCTACAACATTCGCCTTACCCGGATGGTAGCGAATTTCACATTCATAATCTTTCAGCAAGTCTAACCACCTACGTTGTCTCATATTCAGATCTTTCTTATCAAGGAAATACTGAAGACTTCTATGGTCGGTGTAAATTATGAACTTCACACCGTATAGATAATGCCTCCAAATCTTCAAGGCAAAGACTACAGCCGCAAATTCCAGATCATGAGTCGGATATTTCTCTTCGTGCTTCTTTAGTTGTCTTAAAGCGTAAGCGATCACTTTACCCCTTTGCATAAGAACACATCCAAGACCGGAATAAGATGCATCACTATAGACCACCATGTCTTCGGTTCCCTCTGGTAACACTAAAATCGGTGCTTCACACAACCTCTTTCGTAAAGTACGGAAGGCTTCTTCTTGCTTCTCGCCCCACACAAAAGGAACATTCTTCTTGGTGAGTTCGGTTAACGAAGATGAAATTTTGGAGAAGTCTTGAATAAACCGTCGGTAATAACCCGCGAGTCCTAGAAAACTTTGAATTTCACCAACGTTCTTCGGCGCTTGCCAATTCATCACGGCCTCGACTTTAGACAGATCAACTTTAATATCATCGGGATTAATAACATGACCAAGGAACTGAACTTCTTGCAACCAAAATTCGCATTTCGAGAATTTAGCATACAATCTTTCTTTTCTCAACGTTTCAAGGATTTCTCGAAGATGAAGTCCATGTTCTTCCTTACTCTTAGAATAGATAAGGATATCATCGATGAACACTATAACGAATTTATCCAACATCGGTCTACATACACGGTTTCATGAGATCCATGAAAACCATAGGAGCGTTCGTGAGACCAAAAGGCATAACCGTAAACTCGTAATGTCCATATCGGGTCCTAAAGGCTGTCTTAGGAATATCCTCCTCTCGAACCTTCAGTTGATGATAACCCGAACAGAGATCAATCTTTGAAAACCACTTCGCACCTTGAAGCTGATCAAATAGATCATCTATTCTTGGCAACGGGTATACATTTTTCACCGTGACTTTGTTCAATTCACGGTAATCAATGCACATCCGCATACTACCGTCTTTCTTTTTAACGAACAGAATCGGAGCTCCCAAGGGTGAGCTACTTGGGCGAATAAAACCCTTGTCAAGTAACTCTTGGAGTTGACTCATTAACTCCTTCATTTCGGACGGAGCAAGATGATAAGGAGTTTTGGCAATAGGAGTAGCACCCGGAACAAGATCAATACGGAACTCAACTTGTCTATCGGGAGGAATACCCGGCAAATCTTCCGGGAATACATCACGGAATTCATTTACAATCGGAACATCGTCGATATTTTTCTTTTCAAAACTCGTATCTACCACGTGTGCCATAAAGGCTAGACAACCACGTGATAGATATTTTCTAGCTTTCATCACGGAACAAAGTTTTAACTCGCCTTTCCTTTTATCACCGTAAATCATCATTTCTCGACCACTATGGTTCACAACTTTAACGATCTTTTGTTTGCATAGAATGGCGGCATTGTGTTTGCTAAGCCAATCCATGCCAACAATAATATCAAACTCTCCAAGCATTATGGGGATTAAGTCGATCCTAAAAACATTCTCATCGATCTCTATTTCTACATCACGATACACATTTGACACTACCACAACTTTACTATCGGCGATTTCAACTTCTATAGGTATTGGAAGCTTATCTAACGGGGTTGACAATTCTTTACTGAAGTTATAAGATACAAAGGACACGCTTGCACCAGAGTCGTACAAAACACGAGCGGGTTTGGAATTAACGAGAATTATACCTGTGACAACATCTGAACTCGACTTCGCCTCTTCGGTACTCATCTGATAAACACGAGCTGTAGGCCTTGGAACCTCAACCTTTTCTCCTTTAATCGGCTTGAACGGCTTCGCTTGCTTAGGATTAGATTTAGGACATTCACTTACCTTATGTCCTTCTTCATTGCACCCGTAACATATTACCAAAGGCTTGGTGCAATCCTTGCTAATATGACCAGTATCCCCACACTTATAACATCCCTTCATCCCAGATTTACATTCTCCCACATGATTCTTACCGCACCTATTACACTTAAGAGGTAGCTTTCCCGTGTTGTCCTTTCTTGTAAAATCGAACCTGCCTCGCTTACTAAATGTTGATGGATGATCATGCTTCCTTTTTAAGTCCTTCTTCTCTTTTCTTTTCATTCTATCCAAGTCTGCTTCACGAGTACGTGCCCTACTTAGAAGATCCTCCATGTCGGCGCACTTGAACGGTGACACTATCGTACGAATTTCATCCTTGAGCATTCTTTGAAATTTGTCGACTTTAAGCCTTTCATTGTTAAGATATTCCGGGCAATATTGTACCATGTCACAAAACTTTCCCCACAACTCATTCACCGTTTCATCAGTTTGCACAAGAGAATGGAAAGCTTCTCTTATTTTATCAATTTCCTCCGCAGGAGCATACTCTTTCATAAACACTTCCTTAAATTGATCCCACGTGCACGATTCTCTCCAAGCACTACCTTTCTCGTTTGCCTTGCCTTCCCACCATACTTAAGCCCGTTCACGAAGGTAATTAGTAGCAAAGTTCACCTTATCCTCTTCTACACAACGACTCGTACGAAAAGCCCCTTCTATATCGGTAATCCATCGAGAACTCTTTAACGGATCAAGAGTCCCCGTAAATGTGGGTGGAGCACAAGCAGTGAAATCACGATAAGTAGACTTCTCTTTCCCTACCCTGGGTCTAGCATTCAGATCATTCAATAACTCCCCACTCTTCTTAAGCTTTTCTATCTCCTCTTTAAACATCTTTTGCACATTCTCGGTTGTTTGTTTAACATAATAGGGCATGGCCTTCTCAATAGCCCTCCCCACTCTATCAGTCACCAAGACATCCAATTCTTTCAACTCAGCTTTCGTAAAACTTTTAGGGACAAAATTCTCCGGTAATGATATTGACCTGACACTACTAGAATCTCCTTCATCATTTGAATCATCATCATCATTATGGCGAGAGGAGGTCGTTCTCAACACCTCCTTATTTCGGATATTCGCCATCTTTCTACTAACTGAAATTTAGCAATTCACACTATTAAGCAAAATCATGTACATAATTGATGCATGAATAACATATTTATCCTTACACTAAACACCCTAGTGTTTATCATCCATGTATAGCCTAAATGATTTCGATCTCACATATGTGTCATATTTTTATCACTACGGTGGCCAGGCGTAGTCATAAAAATACTTAACATATGTGTTCCCGAAATCACCCAAACAATACACAAATAACAAACACCGATACTAACCGCGTCTACACAAGGCCTAAGTCTAGGAAATCCTAAGGGGAAATCCTAAATCTCTTAGACCGAAGCTCTGATACCAAGTTGTAACACCCCGTGACCAAAAACGACCAAAAACGTGAAATTTTTTCGCAAAAACACACCCAGAAACTGACATCCGGTTACTCTTTTACAAACTGACAAAATTTGGTACACATTCAGCCATTGAGGCTATTTTTAGATGAAAGTAGACTCGATTAGCTTCGAAACGATAGGTCACACGACCCGTTTTGACTTACGGATCAAAAGATACGATTTTTCGAAAACTGCCAAAAATCTGCACAGTCGGCTCTGACAGCGTCAAGCCCAAGCCTGACAGCGTCAAGCCTTGATAGGCCAGACGAATTTTTGGAGTTTAAAGGGTGACGGCGTCAAGAAGGCCATCAAGAACAAAACTGCAGTTTCACCAGGCCCGCTCAGAAACCCGACCTCCCGGACTCGAAACTTGACCAAACTTTCCAGAATTCTTTAGTATATCGATAAGATCATTTTCATACAAAAACATTACCCTTTTGACCACCCAAAATAGTACCTTAAAATTTGACGGGTTATGCATAAAACTCATTTCGACCCATTGACACCCAAAACCACTTAGACCACTTCATTTACCCACCATATCCAACCCAAACCTATAACTTATCATACTCAACCTGTCTCAAGTGTCCATGACCCGATCAATAACCAAAATGGGTAAGAACTAGCTTATACCAAACATCCCCTTAAACAATCTTTCAAAAACACATTTTATACATAAATGCACAAACTATAGATATCCAATTTGACTTCTTCACAACATAACATTCCTAACATATTAAAAGAGTGTTGGTACATTGACATGACCCATAACTTCCCAAAATGGGTGAGATTGGCTAAATGCCAATCACCCTCTTTACTACCATTATAACCATGTAGCATATGGACTTCTTGACATGTACATAACTTGACTCTTGAACTAACATAGAAAATGACCGTTGACTACCAAAATGACCATATGAAAGGAAATATACCCAAAACACGAAAAGACACGTCGGGGGCTTCCAACTTCAACACGCTTGGTCCAAAAGAAAACGGTCTTCTACTACATAATCACTTACACCTTTTCCTTACCTTTGCTCGGTCCTTCAACACCTATCAAGAAAAACATCACAACTAAACACGTAAGCAAAACGCTTAGTAAGTACATGGCATAACAGGCTAACATTATATATATAACCATAACTAGTCTAACCACTAGTTAAGCTAGCGATATAGGGGCACTTACCTCGCATCGACATAGTCGACCTAAACACGATCAACCCGTAAGGTTGAACCTCATCCCATAGTTAGCCTAATGACTAACTAAGCTACATCTAGAATGGATCCATACTAACTAACGCACCCTATACCCTATACTTCACCATTATCATGTAAACAAACATGATAAAGCTAACACAATAAACATTATCATACCAAAATATGATAAAGCTAAACAAGACATGTTATCACCAATGTACTTACCTTGATTCTTAAGCTCAATCACACTAACAATAGCTTCCCCACTTATTACTTGCTTCCTATAACACAACCATCTCAAATTAGAGACTAATTAACTAGCTAATCATGATTTATCAACACTTGATCATTATGATCAAACATGAACCCTAATTTTACAATTTGGGGAAGAACACTTACTTGATGGAAAATGCAAATTAAAGCTTCCTAAAGTATTGGAATTACTTGACAATGATCAATATAGCTTGAATGATAACAAATGAGCTTCCCTCCTCTTTTCTCTTATGAGCCGATCTTCACAATGGCCAAAAGAAAGTCCGGGACATTTCTAAAATAATCTAGACTAGTATATTTAACTAATGGACTTTGCCCAATTGGCAACCTTAACCCTTCTAGTTTCATTCTTTCTAATTTACCACTCACCTTTATTTATTTAGCTAACATATATCACAAAACTAATAATATACAATACATCTTATTTACATAACTAGTACCTTATCGGGATACGGGTGTAACCCTAAAGATTCAAACTTTATGTGGCCTAAGACCTCAAACCCTAATTTGATTACAAGAACACTATAATCATGACAACACTAATTAGGAATTGTACGTTTCATCACGGGAGAAATTACGTTATAAAACTAACCCTAGATCGACACCCTCAAAGGTTGTAAAACCCAATTATTTCGGTCATTGATAAAACAGTACAAATTCTAATTAGTTACAAGGGTGATTAAACCCTAGTTGTCATCCAAGTCGCAAAAATCCTAAAAACCCTAATTTGCATAAATCGACTCAAGCAACCTCATAACCTTCGGAAAAAAAACAAGTATTAAAACATGTACCACTATAGGGTTTTGGTGGTTACCCGCATGACGTATAAAACATGTACTACGAAAAATAAACAAGAAAACGCCATGCTGAACAAACCTCAATACCATGATCTCCTAAACAGGGATATAACCTAAACTTAAACACGTAATAAGGGTGTTTACAAAAGACTTGCCTTAATCCTGCATTGCGTAAGCTCCTACTTTAAACTATCATCAGCTGCACACACGTAATCGCCTTCTTCTTCCTTCTTGATGCTTCAGTCGATCAACCCTTAGGGTTTTAGGTTTCATCGCCACTAGGATGACGTCAGGTATCCACCAGTACTGCACTGGTAGACTAGGGCTACGAACCTACACTAGTTAGGCAAGCACGAAACCCAGGTAATCGACTAGAAGTCGATTTGGTCTATTTAGGGAAACCCAAAATCGACTGAGACGGAGAAGGGAGAGGGGAGATCGCTTTTCAAGGATTAAGAGAAGTGTGTAATTGTGTCTAGGGTGCCTTGGTATTTATAGGATGCGAAGGAGAGTTCTAGAACAATTAGAAAACCCCCTTAGTTAGGAAAACAAGTTTCCTAGTTTGACAAGAAGTCAAACCACATCCTTTTAGGGGGACGAACGACCAAATAACCCTTTCAGGGTTCATGTTTTGTCTTTTGTCATTAATTACCCTTTAATATTCATACCGGATGAATATATGACTTTGGGTAATTACCGTTTAACCCCTTTAATGAAAATATTGCCATATTTTCATTTACTAGATTTCATTTCCATTTCATTTCATGAACTCGTTTCTTATTTCCGCTTGCATGTTCTGTTTAGTGTGCACCAGTGTGACCCTTCGGTATTTTTGTGAAGCAAGTGTGAAAGCCGTTGTATTGTTTACGAACAAATCCTTTCAATTTTTTAATAGACGTTTTTAATGTTTTTTGGTATCAAATAAAAAGCTTATGAAAAACTTGTTACTAGCAAATTTGTTTTTTTTTATATATATTTTGTAAGGTTAGAATATGAGAACCATATAAATTAACAAAACATGTATTCACATATGCGGAAGCGTAGGAACGATTATAACACATAATAGATTAACATAAATTAAATAGGAACGTACCTTTTGAACTTCAATAAATCATGAACAATATGAAGAACCCTAATAAGGGTTTATATGGATCAATGATTAACCCCTTACCGTTTTGTTAATCGATCCCTTGATAATTACTATAGTGAGTAATTACCTCGTTCTTGTACACACGAACTAAACCATATCAAGTTTATGCTAGTAAAAAACACAAGTAAAGAATTTTGATGAACAAAATTCGATCCCACAACCCTAAAAGAGTGTACGATTGTTTATGGAAAAAAGAAGAAAAGAAAAACACTTTAGGGTTTAGTGTGTGCAAGAGATTCGCCAAAACCTTGAACCCTTGATGTGTTTATATACTAATTGTAATCTTGGTGGACAAGTTAGGGCAAGGGATGCCCCTTGGGTTGGGTTGGCCGGCCATACCTCTCCAAGAGGGTATTCCGGAACCTTCTTGTTATCCAATTTACAATCTAGTCCTTTTCTTTGCGTTTAATGATAATTAGTCCATACCGTTAACAACTAACGATCATTAGTCCTTTTCTTGTGTTCAAATAATAAATATATATACATAACATTTAATATACATTAATTATTTACTTCTTGATACTCATTCGTAAAGTGTGCAATCCCGAGGTCTCGAGTTCGATTCTAGTCATACGAATATTAATATTTATCCAAAACTCCAACAGCTCCCACTTTGATATCTATTAATAGCGTAATGACATTGGTTAGCGTCTAGCAACACGCCAATGCCCCTACACCAACTCGAGCTAGGTTTCCTGGAAAAAACCTTTAATGATTCATCATTATTATTATCCTTTTGTTACTAATACCACGTTAATAAAGATATGGATCTCAGTCATTCTTTAATTAACAATTCTGTTTCTCGTTGTTTATGATTGAGCAAGATTACCAAAACATCTGAACGTATTCCAGATAGACTTTGGGCGTGCGCACGCAAACACCTTTTCAACCCTACGAGGGGCCCAGCAGTATTAAACTTCAAAACGAATTTGAAGGAACAAATTCTTTCTTGACTACAAGAATAACCCATAGACTTTGCAACATTTCTGAAAACAATCCTTATAACTCCCAGTTACGGTAAGCGGTAAATTGCTTCACAGAAATGCACTACATCTATGACACTTATCTGGTATCTCAAGTCTGAGGATAACTATTTCATAATTTACTTAATGACAAGATCCATAAAGTAAACTCATGTAGTTGGGATAAGTCCTATATTCAATTCATTGAATATCATGTGAAATTGGTATGTCTACGCATCAATATACTTTCAAGTATATTCTAACCAATACTCAGATTTGTCTTAGTTTAATGATATTCCCATATCATTAATTGACAACGGACAATTTAGAATAACATAAGTTATTCATGGATTTAAACATGCAAATATAGGACACAATTTATTATTAATGAAAACAAACGTACTAAGTACTTTAATTCATTATAAATAATAATTGCTTAATATCCTTTATCCAAATACTAAATAGATCAATGCATGATAATACTTGTTAATGAATTATGCCTCAAGTCATGTCAATCATACTTGCTGACAAGGCATAAATCAACTAACGTTGATCTATAGAAATTTTGAGAATACTTATTTCAAGAATTCAATTATTGAAATTCTTGTATGCGTGCATTCAATTATCTTTGATATTGCCACATAATTTTTCATAAATGGTGTAACATCCTCAATCACCAATTTATAACAATCAAACTTTCAAACAATTTTAAAGTTTAAAGTATTCTAATTCTTTAATGTATAATGCAACTTATGCTATTAGATAAGCATAACTAGTTCACATGGCCATTATCAAGGATAAAATCCTACCATGACTAGTATTGAGTGTCAACTCTATTAAACTAGCATCATTGTATAAAACTACAATATGCTTTTTAACTATTCCGTAAACTTAATATCCATTGTGTAATTCGATGCCTTCCAATCTTTCAAGATTTGTTGGCTATAACAATTACGCAACAATTTTGCCATATTGTTTATACTTAGAATTTAGGAGCAATTCCAGGTCGAGGATAGTGTATTCTAAGTCCAAACATATTCCATCAGAATATTCATTACACAAGTTATCTAATAACCTTTTATTGGATATCAAATATTGTCAAATCATTTAGCATTTAAGCATGATACAATAATAATATGATGTACATGAAAATCCTTCGGTCAGACTTAGATTTTTATTCATGTTCTATCTTTACAAATATATATATATATATATATATATATATATATATATATATATATATATATATATATTCATCTAGTATTTCAAAATGATATATCATATTCTATTAGATTTATTTACCGCACATGTTTATTAAATAATAAACTTTTGTTCCAAGGTTGTATGTTTTATTTTCTAAATCTTATAAGTAAAGTTTTATTCCAAACTAAGACTTAACATTTTACTTATATGGAATGTTACTTCAACATATATGATTTAGTAAATCAAACACAATACTCCCACTAGCTTTTGAGAAATACTTAGAAATTATCTTATTTCAATTATAAATCAAAACATGGATTTAATAATTAAACATAAGAGTAATCTCCTAGATGCATGCATTTATCCATTCATGGATTATTGCACTTTGTATACTTCCAAAGATTTATTTGAATTCATAAACTCCTTTTGATTACTTATCGTCCTCGCTCAAGTAATCATTAAAGAAAGAGTTTGATATTGTCAATTTCATACTTATGAAAACAAGTACGACAATTACCATCTTTGTAACTTTAATGTACTTATGAAAGAGTATTCAATCATAGTTAATTGCTTAATTATGATTAATAATCTTGTCATAAGTCATGCATTAAAATATGTATACAATTTTGTCCATATGATTTTTATACAAAGATTTAAACCATTAAGGTTACATAATCTTTGAATAAACTCATCTCCATTCTCTAACTATTAAGAATTAAGATAAACCAAATTTTTAAAATTTGATTATCTTTATGAACAACATCTATAACATTCATAGTATGAGTGATTTTACCCAATTCATTATTTGGTAATACTTCATCATATAATCCTCAACATACTAAACATCTGAGATATCCAAGTGGATCTATGAATGAGAATTCCATCATCTTGAGGTTTATCATTTACATGTTAAGCCTCATCATGATTTTGACTAGCGTGTTTTTAGAAGATTATGTATTTTGTAATAAACTCCCACTTGCTTTTAGTAATAGATAGATCATCTATAAATACTTAGCAATTAGAGCAGCAATCCAATTTTCTCTTTTAGGACATTACAAATACACATTGACAGTTCCTGACATTCTTTTGTTAATAACCTACACATAAGTAGCTTTAACAAATTCAGAACTTTATTTCAAGACTTAATGTGATTCATCACATTTCATAATGTCTTATTAATCTTCTAGGAGTTTAATTGAGTATATTTAATCCATACTCAATTCTTTAACCTTGATAATTTCCGGAAGAAAAGAAGTCATAGTTATCTTTAATCAAACAATACCAATAGAGTTTGATTCTCCACACCACAAACTTGTAGTATTCATTAGGACTAATATTGTTAGATATTCTAACAATCTGAAAGATAACCATATTTCTTTTGGCATATCTATTTACCAACTAAATCAACTTATTGGTGAAATAGAATTTCCAAACCCCTTGCATGCTTTATAACACAAGTACTTATTAATAAAGTCACTTCATGTCCATGCCTCAACAAGAAAACATAAACTGTTATAATTCCACTATACGTTATAAGTCATTGATCAATCTCAATGACTTCTTGTAAATGTCTTAATAAATAAGACACAACAAGCTAACGTCTTACTTTATTATAAGTCTTGTAATACTTAAAAGACTTCATGTTTATAACTATACAATAAAGTATAAACATGTATAATTAAAGTAATCATGAACACCATCATTTGGTTTCAATAGTATTTTCAAGTTAACTCACTACTTCATTTATTTATGTCATTCTAAGAATACATAAATGCATGAAGTAGTATTATATTACTTCATTTATTTATGTCATTCAGATAATACATAAATATTCTATTTGAAGTTGTCTTGTTATCATATTGACACATGTTCTAATAGATGTCTAATTTAGAAACAGTAAATTTTTCATGTGTGGTCTCACGCACACTTGGAAATTTACTTTGTCTTTAATTTTGGTCCAGGTCTCACGCATACCCAAAATTAACTCTAAGTGTTTCTTAGAATAGATATGTTCAATCATACTAGAACAAGAATCTCTTACCTTGCAGTTAAGAGAAGCTACTAAATCATATTGCTATATGTTGTACCTTGCACACAATAAAGATTTCTCCCACTTGTGCATAGAACAACATCATGTACCACATAAACAACACTACACGCGTTTGTTAATGTGATCAATATGAATGTGTCATTAGCATAACTTAGTAGATATAGAGTTACTTAATTAATCAAGGAAACACACATGACTATCCTTGAAAATTTAGTGTCTATATTTGGAAAGTAATTATCTTGAGATATTCAAAAGATAATCTAAGTCACTTACAAGACAATAAGTCTTGTAACTCCCACTGAATTAGAGAACATTACAATAATCCCTTATTCAGTAATAAGAACACAATCCTCCTACTGGATTTGACAATATTGTAATTGTTTCAATAACCAGTGAAAGAATAATAGTGTTGCTTTTCACTTTCCTACATCTTTGAGAAAACCCATTCGTAACAATTAATTAGGTACTAAAAGAATGTATTCTACTACATATATGACGGACTATCCACATATAGACTAAATGTGATTCATCACATTCCAAACTATTAACTTGAAAAATTGGCATGCAATTTCTTCCTTAATAGGTCTACAATTCCAACAATTGTATGTAGTACCTTCAAATGGTCAAAACAAAACAACTAGATAAAATCTACTAGTTTGTCTTTTACCATCTTGCGGTAATTAGCCTAGCTTCTAATTTATAACTCATACAATGCGCAATAATCTTAACTATTAAAGTTGCTATGAGTTATGTATTTAGAATTTAGACAATTCTAATTTTCGTATTATACCTTTGTCATTCATGACAAGGCCTAGGATAAAGTCTCACACTTCTCCATATGGAAAGAAGACTTGTTTTATTCTTTTAGTAAAATTGATTCTATCCAAAACCCATACAGGTGTAGATCAATTTACTTGATAAAAGAATAACTTATGTTTACGGTTCAATGTTGCATTAATACATTTAAAGAATTTACAAAATTTAATTTTTAGTATTTTCGATAATTACTCTTTAAGAAAATAAAATACCCATTGGTAAATATTCATATTAACCATAGTATTTTCTTAAAGCTAGGATCCTAATTGTCATAGTACCATTACATCAGTTGATCTGCTAGTAATGATAGTATTCAACTAGGTAATCTGTCGAACAATATTTGGCAAACAATTTTCCAATTCCTAGATCATTATGGGATTTACATTAAATTGATTCATCAATTTGCAATGTAAGCATGTTTCATCTCATCTCATGCCTTAAGCTCTAGGTCTCACGCATCAGCTTAATTAAGTTGTCTAACTTAGAAACTGTAAATTCATCCATGTGTGGTCTCACGCACACTCGGAAATTTACCTTGTCATTAATTTTGGTCCAGGTCTCACGCATACCCAAAATTAACTTCAAGTGTTCCTTATAGTTAGATGGCATGCAACTTAAATTATAGGGTATTTAGTTTGTTGTGTAATCAAAACATGTATAAAGATGCATGCACTCATCTTTATAGCATAAATTTTCAAAACAATTTTATTTACCAATTAGTTAAGAGTAAACCAAAACTATGTACTTGAGGTATTGGGTTCACCAATTAAAGAAGTACCAACAATTATCGTCCACATATCCTACTCTTACATGTTATTCGGATATTTGCCACAAAAGTGGCGCGTGGAATTGAGGTAAATCACCCTTAAGATGATAGTGTACGTAAATAGTGATATAGGTAAGTCGCAGTTGACGCACAAGCGGGCCCGGAGAGCCGGTAGGAGCGAATCTCTTAAAAAACCCCTCTCCAGATAAACCCACCACACAGTTTGTCAACTTTGGTCCGCCTTTCACACACTATTGTACAAAAACATCAATCAAGCAAAAGTTTATGATCTTAATCTTAAAAATTAAGTGACAAAGTTTAGATCTTGCTAGTCTCGCCTGGGAGCTGATTACCGTGCGAATCGGACCACTAGCGGCACATAAGACTCTGCAAGATCCTTACTTTATTACTTTATGTTTCACCGTTATTAGTCCACTTTAATTTTCTTTGAAAATTACCCTTTTATTGCTTACTTTAACATATCACATATAAAAAAAAAACAATAAACAAGTAATTTAAAAGAAAACAACAATTAACTAATAAGAAAAATAATTAATTGTTAGTGAAACATCTAGCCACATGCAACCTTTTAAACAATCCTAAATAAAATTAATATCTAGATGTCAAGTATGCATATGGTTTAACTAAGACTTTCACCTTGCACAGGTGAGCCACATGCATTGACAAAGTCAATTGCGTAAGTCATAGTAAACATATACCAAATTGCACATTAATTGATTTTAATATATAATTGGAGTCTTCCCCAATTTTAGAATTATCTAATTATTACATGTGTAAAACAAGTTCTAACAATTAAACAATTAATCCAATCCATGACTAACATGCATGTTTCGTCATGGATTCATGCATAACAATTACCACATAGTTCACATAAACACGTTGCAAACCTAGGGTTTCTAATCCAATTAATTAAAAAATTAAACCACAAACCCTAATTAGGGTTTATGGAAATCGTACCCCCCAAATATAGGGTTAGGGTTTCGTAATTTTTTTTTTTTTTTTAAAACCTAGATCCATGGAACATGTCTATCTCAAACAATTATCAATTAGGTCACAAGATACGTTCAATTAACACATAAATCTTGTTAACAACCTAGGGTTACTAATCCACTTAATATTGAATCCACAAACCCTAATTTGGATAAAGGAGTGATCGACCCCCCACCCCCCCAAAAAAAAAATTAGGGTTTCAAAATTTAACAAGCCCTAGATCTCAAAACAATCTTAACATGTATCTAAAACATTAAAGATCCGATTTTTATGTGTTTTATGTAATCAATTACATGTTATAGCAAGCTCGTGATACCACTGTTAGAATATGAGAACCATATAAATTAACAAAACATGTATTCACATATGCGGAAGCGTAGGAACGATTATAACACATAATAGATTAACATAAATTAAATAGGAACGTACCTTTTGCACTTCAATAAATCATGAACAATATGAAGAACCCTAATAAGGGTTTATATGGATCAATGATTAACCCCTTACCGTTTTGTTAATCGATCCCTTGATAATTACTATAGTGAGTAATTACCTCGTTCTTGTACACACGAACTAAACCATATCAAGTTTATGCTAGTAAAAAACACAAGTAAAGAATTTTGATGAACAAAATTCGATCCCACAACCCTAAAAGAGTGTACGATAGTTTATGGAACAAAGAAGAAAATAAAAACACTTTAGGGTTTAGTGTGTGCAAGAGATTCGCCAAAACCTTGAACCCTTGATGTGTTTATATACTAATTGTAATCTTGGTGGACAAGTTAGGGCAAGGGATGCCCCTTGGGTTGGGTTGGCCGGCCATACCTCTCCAAGAGGGTATTCCGGAACCTTCTTGTTATCCAATTTACAATCTAGTCCTTTTCTTTGCATTTAATGATAATTAGTCCATACCGTTAACAACTAACGATCATTAGTCCTTTTCTTGTGTTCAAATAATAAATATATATACATAACATTTAATATACATTAATTATTTACTTCTTGATACTCATTCGTAAAGTGTGCAATCCCGAGGTCTCGAGTTCGATTCTAGTCATACGAATATTAATATTTATCCAAAACTCCATTTTTTTATATACATTTTGCAAGGTTATAAATAGCGTGAGGTGTGGCGTAGTAGCATGGCTAAGTCTCACGCCTTAGGAGCCATGACAAAGCAATAGCGTTTTTTAAGGTGTGACTAAAAGCGGCACAAAATATGAAAACACCTATAGATTTATATATTATATCATATTTCATATATATCGAGTTTACAAAAAGTGTTATAAATAAGGAATTAAGTGAAGAAACTATCATTACATATAATCTTCTTCATTTTTTCAAAAGAAATCTTTTCAACGGAGTTGAATTTTAAAAAAAAGGTCACGCTTCGCGTCTTAAGGCGCCTTTCCACGTATCATCTCACGCCACGCCTAAAACCGACGACTTGATATATTTCGTAACGTGAATGTCACGCCTCGCATTTTAGCGACACATTACCGCCACCATGACGACGCCTTTTAGAGCATAGGGTGTAATGACATAGAGTTAAGGTATAACTCTGCGGCACGTCAGTGCCACATCAGCTTTAACTTTTCAACCTTAACTAAAAAAAACATCCCTTATCATAACTCAACCATAACTCAACAATTTACAAATTCAACCCCTAAACTAAAACTAATACTTCATTTAATAAATAACATAACATTAAAACTTAAAGATTACAATACGAATTTAAAAAATAAAAGTTTCAACGAAAAAAAAATACGAAACATACGAAAATAAAAAACATACAGAAAATAAAAAACATATGAAAATTTAAAACCATACGGAAATTTAAAAACATACGAATTACAAATACTTATTCATCTTCTTCGGAATCTTCTTGTCATTGTTGTTGTTGTCGTTGAAGATGTTTTTGCCAAATATGCTCCATAATGTCTAGTTGGAGACTAGTATGCGTTTCTCAGTCGCGTATTTCTTTTGCCTTTTGACATTGGACATCACATCTGTCGACCCACCTTTCTTGCCTCATACATGATACCGGATCCGCCCACATTTTGTCATACTCACATAGTGCAAACTTTTGATCTCTTAAAATCATGTTATGCAAAATAATGCAAGAATACATGATTCTACGTATCCTGGTAACTTTCATTTGACGTGTCGGTTGTTGTGTTATACCCCAACGTCCTTGGAGCACACCAAAAGCAAGTTCAACATCCTTTCGTTTACTTTCTTGTTTCCTTTTAAAATAACCATATTTATCGTCAGTTGCAACCGTGAATGATTTGACGAAAGTTGCCCACTGTGGGTAAATTCCATCAGCTAAGTAATATCCCTTTTCATACATGGTTCCATTTACCATATATGGTGCTACAGAGTCGACGTCATCAAGAATGTCGTCGAATAACGGAGAGTTATCTAAAACATTAATATCGTTATTCGCCTCCGCCACCCCAAAAAATGCATGCCAATTTCATAAATCTTGCGAAGCAACAACTTCAAGCATTATTGTTGGGTATTTTTTATCACCCCTACCATATTGCCCTTGCCAACCCACCAGACAATTTTTCCACTCTCAATGCATGCAATCAATGCTACCAAGCATTCCTAAAAAACCATGATAAGACTCATGTCTTTCATAAATACTTTGAATGTTGGCATATGTTGGTTTTCTTAAATACCCCGGCATAAAGAATTCAATAACGCACTTGTTAAAATTATCAAAACAATCACGTGAAGTATGCTCACCCATTTGTAAATATTCATCAAACGCATCGGGTGCGGTGCCGTATGCCAATTGGCGTATGGCAGATGTACACTTCATAGTAACACTTATACTCATTCGACCCGTACAATCGGGTGCTTGCCTAAAGAATGCAAAATGACTTGGAAGAGGATCGGAAATATAAGATTCAATACCTTTGACTATTTCTAGAAATAGTTTCCGGCTCATACGATATCTTCTTCGAAAATTCCGGTGCGGATACTTACAACTTAGATTGAAATAGTCGTTCATCAAACGTTCTTCGACAATCTCACATTCACGGTAGATCAGGTTACGGGTCAAGCGAGGTTGAGCTGCTTCTTGTTCCAACTGTTGCTGATTTTCGTACGCGGCCATTATAAAGTATAAGTCAGTTTCGTCATTTACATCTGACCAGTACTTAGGTTCTTCGTCACTTTGATTCGGATCCGTTGTAAATGAACAAGGTTTTTTTTTTTTTTTTTTTTTTTTTTTTTTTTTTTTTTTTTTTAGAGATGAAATATATAAATTTGAGTTTGAGTTGTGGAAGTGTGAAAAAAAAGTTGTATGTTAATTGGTTATTTTATAGCGGTGAAAAAATGGTTTTGAATTTTTTTTTTATTTTTTTATTATTTTTATTTTTTATTTTTTTAAATCATGCCCGTTTTTAAACGTTAGTGGGGGCAAAGTGTAAATTTTTTCTTTTGAATTTCAAACGGTAAAGTAGTCGTTTTAGGGGCATTTTTTTTTTTTTTTTTTTTTAATTGAAAGCTGCTTAACGCAACGTTACGGGGTTAAAGTGCCCCCTAATGCATAGCCTTGGCCACCGTGTGCTCTTTAGAACCATAGGGTGTGATTCGGTTGACCCAGTCGGTTCGGGTCTAAACGGGTCGTCAATCGGGTCAAGGCCCCTAAAAAATATCTTTGATTCTTTGATCCACCTATTTATGGAAAAGATACTTTTTCAACCAAAACGACATAACTTTACAGAGGTAACTTTCTTTTCACCCTTCCTTTACTCCCACTGAATCAAACCAAACAAAAACACTCAATTCATTTTTCCACCGCAAGTCCAAAACCCTGAAAAAAACCGGAATTTGAAATGGAATAAGAGTGAAAGGAAAGTATTCCATAGGAATGTTATCACTGGGACAATCTGCAGAAACCCTAACTGATACTTCTCCAATACGGCTATATGTTTTCCCAGACTGTTATCATGCGTTACAAGTTACTGGTTCGTCCACGGCTTTGTTTTGTCGTTTTCTACTGACCATTCTTGACATGTTCTTCAAGACAGGCTTATATTTGACGACGCTCTGTTATTATTACTACTAATTCTTTATTATTTTATCCTTATTTGTTTTTTTTGTTATAAATTAATGTTTAATTTTTCAAGATTGATTTCTGGGATTATACTTGATGCTTAAATGTTTAATTAGAATGTCATGGATCTTGCGTTTAATGCGTTTTTAGTTACTAATTTTGTTCGGGTAACGATCTTTTTGACGACCCGTATAGACCACAAAGCCTCCCCTTTTTTTTTAGGAAGTTTTGTTTGTTCCACTTACAGGTATTTAAACAACAAAAGTCCCCTTATATTAGTTATGTTGATTGTTTTCGTTAGTTAATGTGATGTGAGAGATTTGTAAAATGATTTTAAGCGAGAAGTGGGGACGATGTATTTTTGAAATAAATGTGTTTAGCCTACTGTGTTGATTGTTGCGGATTTGTTGTTTATGTTAATCGTGCTAAGTTTTTGATGATCATTTGTTAAGATGAATTGAATGTGGAGCTTTTATGATATTGTATTTTTACTTCACATTGTGGATTAAGAATTGACATTGAATCTTTTCACAATAAAGGGAGCTTATACTCGATTTTTTTCTTGTACGTGTGGTCACCAACCTCCTTGGTTAGTTGCCAAAGGTCGTATACCATTTGTTCCGAATGCATAGAAAAAAAAAAAGATAAAGAAAACCTTACAATGAATGCTTCCAACTATTCTATAGTAATGGTTATATTGTTTAGTTAATCATCAATGCTTTTGATACCATTGAGTAGATGGTTTTATTGGGTCTTCAATATTCGTGTTCTGAGATAGTAGTGCATTAAATGGTCATAAGATTTGTTCTATGGTTATTACACTTAATTTCTCGATCAGTTGTTGAATGTTTAAACGCTCTTGCTTTACATGATTATGCAAACAATTGGTTTATCTCTGAAACTAACTGGAGTACATTGGTTTCTTGGTTAAAATCATAAATGCAATACTAATATAATTAACCAAGGGTATTCATTAAATTGCAGGTATACTTTGTAATTGCAAGTTTACTTTAATTCTGATTCAGCCTATGCTTCTTGCCTTACATTTGATTCACGTGACATGTTTTATTTTCATTCCTTTGTGGCATGTGATCTGCTTTTGAACTTTTAGTTAATTAGTCATGCTTGCCGTATCTCTCTCTATGGCATACTTATTAACTCATATAGCATAAAACTTGATGGTATTATCATTCAAGAAAGAAATCCCTATCTGTTTGCTTATATATATGTATACTTGCTTTCTATATTGTATATGTGAGTCCATGAATGATTTGATTGCCTCTTTCACACGTATCATATGTTTGGGTTCTTAGTGTGATACCTTGTCTGTATACATAGTAATCTGTACTCTTTTTTTCGTCGTCAGTGCATATGCTCTGGTTTTTATCTGTAGCTTACTTCTGGTGTGCAGGTGGAAGCGAAGAGAGCTTTATCAAGGGAAGAACAGCAAACGTCAAGACCTGGAAGTAATGTTGGTAGGAGCTCTGGAGGGGCGGGAAATTACAGAACAAAAAAGATATTTGTTGGTGGATTGCCTGCCGCCTTGACAGAAGAACAATTCCGTCAGTACTTTGAAAGTTATGGTGATGTAACGGATGTAGTGATAATGTTTGACCAAAACACCCAGAGGCCTCGAGGATTTGGTTTCATCACATTTGACACAGAAGATGCTGTTGACAGAGTTCTCCAGAAGACCTTCCATGAACTGAACAATAAGGCCGTTGAGGTGAAACGAGCACTTCCTAAGGATGCAACTCCTGGTGGTGGTGGGCGTGGCGGTGGCTATCAAAGTAATAATTCTTCTGGCTCTTTTGATCGTCAAATGGATGGTAATAGATTCCTGCAGCAAAGTGCTGGTGGTGGCTACCCGGCGTATTCTGGCTATGGTCAACCATCTTATGGTTTTGGTGGACCAAATGCTAATACCGGTTATGGGGGATACGGGAGTTATGGCGTTGGTGGTTATGCCAGTGGTAATGCTGGCTATGGTGGTCCTGCTGGGGCATACCCAAGTGGGGCGAACTCTGGTTATTTAGGTGGTAATCCTGGTGCATTGAAATCTCCATGGGGTGGTCAGAGTCCTGGTTATGGTAGTTTGGGTTATGGTCCCAATGTAGGTTATGGAAGTAATGTATCTGCACCGAGTCAATCTGCAACTGGAGCTCCTGGGTATGGTAGTCAAGCCTATGGTTATGGCAACTATGGTAGTAACGATGCCTACAACACCAACCCTGGTGGGTACGGAGCTGCTGCTGGGCGATTTGGGCCAGGAGGTGCAGCAAGCGGAGATCAGCAAGGGACAGGTGGTGGTTATAACGGACAAACCGGCTACTCTAATGCAGCTTGGAGATCAGACTCGTGAAAAGGTCTTTGCTTTCAGTGGATCATGACATTATCTTCAACCGTTGTTGGCTGGTGACATCCGTGGCTGAGATCCAATGATGGATGATGAAAAGAAAGTCAAAAAATGGTTGGATTGCTTGAATCTTTGTAGTATGTTTATTATTTATTTTCGTAGTATTAGTACTACAAGTAGTTTATGTCGTTTCTAATTGCATAAAGATGGTAGTGTGTAGCTCAAATTCGCCATGGCTGTGTGTGCTTTCCTTTATTAAGTGCTTTTTTTCCATTGCTAAGTCACAGTTGCAGGTATTTAGACAAATATTTTATGTCTCTTACCCTTGGCAGGTTTCTTACTATGCTACGTTGAAGTCTGTTAGTATACATTCATGCAGATATTGTTTGTGCCTTTGCCAATGCGTATAATGCCTTGTTATTGTTAAAGGGTATGATCGATAGCGAGTAGCAATAGTCCTAGAGATATTGCTTGCCACTGAGATCGATAATCATTCCCTTTGTCATTTTCTTCTTACTCTACAGGATGAGAGAAGCTGATTTTGAAGTGGGGTCATGGCTTCATTTCTGACATACAACTCATTGTCTGATAAGAAGATGACTTACTTGGGGTAAGGGGATTCGTAATGCACCGAACTGGTAAAGGGTGTTGAACAGCAGCAGTGCTTGCATTCCTTTGTTTCTTAGTTGTTATTTAAAAATAAGCAGAATGGAGCCTTGGTTGATTAAATTTTGTGTAATTGATTGTTTCCAACTTAAATCTATGGATATCTGTTTAACAATTTGTTTTAAATTCTCTTATTTCTTAAGAAGTTGTTTGAGCATATTATGCATAGATAATGCAATAAGATGATGTTATACGCCTAAACTATTGTTCTATAGGCCGTGCTGCTATGATTGGTTATACCATGTGTTGTTGAGTTTGTTGTTGTTGTTGTTGATGTTAGTAAGCTAAATGGCCCGTTTGGTGTTTGCTTAAGCTTAATTGTGGACTAATAATGAGCTTTTATAGTTTCTGCTCGTAAGTTAGAGTATGTTTGGCATACAAGATTATTGAGAGATATGCTTATTTTTTCAAAAAATATGCTACTTAAAAAATAATATTTGTTTGGCAGGCATAACTTAGAATGGATTAAAAAAAAAAAAAAAAAAAAAAAAAAAAAAAAAAAAAAAATATATATATATATATATATATATATATATATATATATATCTTTCATAATCTCTGAAAACCAAAGGTTACTTCATATAGTTTATAAAAATAATTTCTTTTTATAATTTCCATCTTTAAGATCTATCTCCAGTTCCAGCAACAGTTACTTTTGTCAAACATCCCTTTAAAATAAGCTAAAAAAATAGACTCGAAAATAAGCCAAAACTAGACAGCTTATAAGCCTAAAAATAAGCTTAAGCAAACACCCCTTATCTTAGCTGATAAAAAACATGGAGATATGGATCGAATTCCTAACCTTCATTCGCTACATATCCTCAACTATTTGGCATCTTATCAATTTAAATTTCTCAATTTCTTTTCATGTGAACATGTTGCGAGAGAGAGAAATTAAATGAGCTCGATATTTTACTTAATAATGATCCTACTATTTAAATTACTTTTATTTGATCTATTCGAGATGACAAAATATGAGAAACAAACATTAGATAATCCTAATCCTATCAATCATACCTAGAACTATATCTTATGAGTTGTGCTCTACAATCTGTAATTAAGTTGATCGACGGTTTTGTGCAAGAGTGTAATCTATTTAAGTAGAATTATCTATCGAAAATTAGTACGGTACTATTTATATGAAATTATCATACAACTAGTTTTCACATAAATTACAGTTCTGTGAAATTAGTACAATCCATGATAAATAAACTAGCCAGGTAAACATTAAAATTTTAAAAAATGAAGTAATTAAAGATTAATATTATTTTATAACCTTGTGCATATACATAAATTTTAGAACTTTAACAATATTTATATAATAATATTTACTAACGGTTAATATTTTTTAACCATAAGTTTTATAGAAGCTAAAAAAAAAAACTCTTAATGTTACTAAAATACTAAATTTACTCATTAAGTTTTATATTTAAACACTCTCTTAGGTTTAGTGATATAAAAGAATAACTCCTAAACCATATTAAACTCTGAATTTTTAATCATTTACATCATTTCCTTTGAACAATTTTTATCAGAAAAATATGTAATTTTTATAACTAAATTTGTAACTACAAAATGAATATTTTTTCATCCGCTGCAACACACAAACAATACATCTCGTTGTAATTGAATACAAAATAAGTAGGTGACGTTATTATTAGTCGATATAGTTACATATCTATTGGTTAGTATTTATATTAGGCCCATTTGTATGTTTGAAGGCCTAGCCCACATGGTAGTTCTAGAATTCTCTATGTACATTTATATATACGGTTGTTTTTATGAATGCAAATCAAGGGAAACATAATTACCTTCCAATATGGTAATCAGAGCCAATTAACTCTCCTATTTTCTCTCTAAACAAATCTCGTAAACCCCATCTCCATCTCAAGTCTGGAATACTTTTCCATCTTTCTTTTTTCTTCAAAGCTTGCACTTTGTATTCTTTTGTTGAATATATAATTGCAGAATCACACAAATATATCATCACCATTCACCACGTGAAAGATTCCAAGTGTGTCAGGCATTGTTATTTTTCATTTTCTTGTCCATTGGTTGGTCTGACTAGTACAATTCTTTTGTATTATGTATCAATCTCCTAAAACCATGGTTAATGAAATCCCAACAGTTGGCTCCTCTATGGCTAGTATATTAAAAAATAATCATGCTAGGTCATCACAGAATAAGATATGGAATAGTCACACCACCAATTCATTTATCCACGCTCAACCAACCCAAACTGCAGTTCTGGCCCAACGACTCCAGGCGGCCCAACAAGCCCAAAACATGGTCACTGCTCAACAGTTTGCAACAGTCCAGCAGGCCCAATTGGCCCGGTCATTTTTCCCACATGTACAGCAGGCCCACCTGTCCCAACAAGCCCAACCATATGCTCCGTTGTCTTCCGCAGGCATACTCGGACCCGCACCCGCCTTGTACCCGACTCAAGCCATGTCACTTCCTAGTGCTTTTAGCACTATGACTTTGCAAGACCCGACATGGAACATGGATACAGGTGCCTCCTCTCATTTAAATTCTAATGCAAGTAATTTAAGTACTGTTTTTAATAAACGTTTATTCCCATCTATACATGTTGGCGACGGTAATTCTATTCCCGTTACCAACACCGGACATAGCATTATTCCTTCTTTTCATCGTCCTCTACACCTCCATAATGTTCTTGTCACTCCTAACATCATCAAAAATCTCATTTCTGTTCATCAGTTTACTAGGGATAATAATTGCACTATTGAATTCGACGCCTTTGGTTTTTCTGTGAAAGATTTCTTGACTCGTCATATCCTCCTTCGATGTGACAGCTCGGGTGATCTCTATCCAGTTACCAAGCCATCAGCTATCCCCACTGCTTTTGTCTCCACAAATTCTTCCACGTGGCATCAACGTCTCGGTCATCCCGGTGACGAAGTGCTACGGTCTCTTGTTTCTCGTAATTTTATTTCATGTAATAAAACTAAGTCTACACATGTTTGTCATGCTTGCCAACTTGGCAAACATGTGAAGCTTCCCTTTTATAGTTCGAC
This sequence comes from Artemisia tridentata subsp. tridentata, assembly GCA_021014915.2. NCBI lineage: Eukaryota > Viridiplantae > Streptophyta > Magnoliopsida > Asterales > Asteraceae > Artemisia > Artemisia tridentata. The sequence continues at coordinate 130,093,805 of CP139507.1, read as the reverse complement.
TTCTACTGTTGAACATTGTTTTGATATTATTCATTCGGATTTATGGACTTCTCTCATTGTTAGTTCTAGTGGTTTTAAATATTATGTCCTTTTTCTTGATCATTACTCTCACTACTTGTGGATTTACCCTCTTCGTTCTAAATCTGATATGTTCTCCAAATTTTTGCATTTCCGTACTTATGTTAAAAATCAATTTAAATGTGAAATAAAAAGTTTCCAATGTGATCATGGTGGTGAGTTCGATAATAACCGACTCCACACACTTTTTGCTAATAATGGTATTCAACTTAGATTTTCTTGCCCTAAAACCTCTCAACAAAACGGCAAGGCGGAAAGAATGATCCGCACCATAAATAACGTCATTCGTACACTCCTTTTCCAAGCCCACCTACCACCTACCTTTTGGGTCGAGGCTCTCCATATGGCCACCTATCTACTCAACCTTCTTCCCACAACCGCCATCAACAATGAAATCCCATACACAAGACTTTTCCACAAGGAACCCGACTACTCCCGTTTACGCATATTCGGGTGCCTTTGTTACCCCCACCTTCACTCTCCTCACAAACTTGCGCCACGAGCAACCCCATGTATCTTTTTAGGCTTTCCCGCATATCATCGTGGTTACCGTTGCCTAGACCTTGAAACAAACAAAATTATACTCTCTAGACATGTCACCTTCGATGAAACCCAATTTCCCTACCGATCCATGACACCCACGTCTCCTCCATCATATAAGTTTTTAGAACCCTGTACCAACTCTACGATAGCCACTACCTCGGCCCAATCCCCACAGCCCGCTAATGAACCACCTCGAACTCACAGCATGGTCACTAGGTCTCAAACGGGCATTGTCAAACCCGTCGATCGTTTATCCTTACATACGTCTTCCATTTCCCCTATACCTAAATCTCCATTTCTTGCTTTAAAAGATCCTCAATGGCGTAATGCTATGTATGATGAGTATAATGCGTTGGTTAAAAATAGTACTTGGGTTCTTGTACCAAGGCCCTCTGGTGTTAATATGGTTCGCTCTATGTGGTTATTTAAGCATAAGTTTCATGCTGACGGGACTTTGAGCCGTTATAAGGCTCGTTTGGTTGCTAATGGCAGTAGCCAGCAACTTGGTGTTGATTGTGATGAGACATTTAGTCCGGTTGTTAAACCGGCTACCATTCGCACTGTTCTTAGCCTTGCTGTGTCTCGCAAGTGGCCTATCCATCAGCTTGACGTTAAGAATGCATTTCTTAACGGTGATCTATCTGAGACTGTCTACATGCATCAGCCTCCGGGTTTTGTTGATTCTAGATACCCTCATCATGTTTGTCTTTTGCAGAGATCCTTATATGGACTGAAGCAAGCACCTCGTGCTTGGTTTCAGCGTTTTGCAGGATATGCCACCAGGGTCGGTTTTTATCATAGTCGATGTGATTCTTCATTATTTATTCTTCGACAGGGTTCAGAGGTTGCTTATTTACTTATATATGTGGATGATATTATTCTTACAGCCTCTTCTACAGCTCTACTTCATCAGATTATTACCTCTTTACATAGTGAGTTTGACATGACTGATCTCGGGGCTCTTAATTATTTTCTTGGTATCTCTGCTGTTCGTCATTCTACAGGATTATTTTTGTCTCAGCGGAAGTATGCTCTTCAGCTTCTTGAGCGTGCTCACATGGTTAATTTTAACCCTTCTCGGACACCAGTTGATATGGAGTCTAAACTGGGTCCCGAAGGCGTTCCTGTTCAGGATCCTACTTTGTATCGCAGTCTTGCAGGTGGCCTACAGTATCTCACGTTTACACGTCCGAATCTGTCTTATGCAGTACAACAGATTTGTCTTTATATGCATGATCCGCGGGAGCCACATTTTGCAGCTCTCAAACGTATCTTGCGATACGTTCAGGGGACTTTGGATTTTGGTTTACACTTATATGCATCCTCTACTACTTCTCTGGTTGGTTATACTGATGCTGATTGGGCAGGTTGCCCATCGACACGCCGGTCTACTTCAGGTTATTATGTATTTTTGGGTGATAATTTACTATCTTGGTCCTCTAAGCGTCAGCACACCCTCTCCCGCTCCAGTGCCGAAGCAGAATATCGAGGTGTTGCTAACGTTGTGGCCGAGACTGCATGGCTTCGTAATCTATTTCGTGAGTTACATTCTCCTTTATCGACTGCCACTCTTGTTTACTGTGATAACGTTAGTGCCATTTATATGTCTGCAAACCCTGTTCAACATCAACGGACGAAACACATTGAGATCGACATTCACTTCGTCCGTGACATGGTTACCGCTGGTCATGTTCGAGTTCTACATGTACCCTCACGCTATCAGTATGCTGATATCTTTACCAAGGGACTACCCTCGGTTTTGTTTGAAGATTTTCGATCCAGTTTGAGCGTACGGCCTCCTCCCGCTCCAACTGCGGGGGCGTATTAGTCGATATAGTTACATATCTATTGGTTAGTATTTATATTAGGCCCATTTGTATGTTTGAAGGCCTAGCCCACATGGTAGTTCTAGAATTCTCTATGTACATTTATATATACGGTTGTTTTTATGAATGCAAATCAAGGGAAACATAATTACCTTCCAATAATTCGAACTTGGTTAAAACTCTAGTCTATCTAAAATTTATGAAATATGAGAATCACATACATATCTTTCTTAGTTACACGTGTAATGAAATCATTGGACGGAAAGAAACTAACTAGGGGTGTGCAGAAAACCAAAAAACTAAACCTCAACCGGAAAAAACCGAGAAATAGAAGCCAAAAAACCAAAACCGATGATTTGGTTTTTGTAATTTATAAAAACCAAAGTTTATGGTTCGGTTTGGTTTTAGCAAAACACCAAATCAAAAAAAACCGAACCGACAAAATGCATATATTTTTAAAAACTCATGTTTCAGTTGTTTCTTGAATGCGTGATTTATAACACATAAACAATTATCATCTAAAACTTTTGTGGACGTTAGTTTTTTTATTGTCATTATTTTGTGTTTCTTTGTTCTTGAAATTTGGAAAAATTATTTGGGAAAATGACAAAAAAATGCATCGAACTTGACACTTTATGTGATTGTGTGTAGTCAACTATTTTTTTTATTATAACACAAAACTTGACACTTTTTGTTATTGTATGTATCCACGTTAGCTAAACGTCGCATCATTAGTCCTTTATACTAACGGCCGTTAGTAAATAACTTACAATTCTGTTTTCTTACGTTTTTATACATTTTCATACGTTTTCGTCTAGCTTTTTACGTTTTCGTCTGTTTTTACACGTTTTCGTCCGTTTTCTTACCTTTCCATCCATTTTTATACGTTTTCGTCCGTTTTTACACGTTTTCGTCAATTTTTATTCACTTCGTCCGTTTTCTTACGTTTTCGTTAGTTTTTACACCTTTTTGTCCGTTTTATACGTTTTCATCCGTTTTTATATGTTTTTACACGTTTTCGATCGTTTTTATACGTTTTCGTCCATTTTTATACGTTTACGTTAGTTTTTGCACGTTTTCGTCTACTTTTATACGTTTTCATTCGTTTTTATACGTTTTCGCCTGTTTTCTTACGTTTTCATATGTATTTGTCCGTTTTTATAAGTTTTCGTTCGTTTTTGTATGTTTTTTTTTAAGTTTTCATCCATTTCTTTGCGTTTTCATCCGTTTTATACGTTTTCATGTGTTTTCGTTCTTTTTTGCACGTTTTTCGTCCGTTTTTATACTTTTTCGTCAATTTTTACACGTTTTCGTCGGTTTTTACACGTTTTTGTCTGTTTTTATACGTTTTCATTTGTTTTCGTTGTTTTATTACGTTTTTGTCTGTATAAAAATGAACGAAAACTTATAAAACGGACAAATACATATGAAAACGTAAAAAAACAGGCGAAAACGTACAAAAACGGATGAAAATGTATAAAAATAGACGAAAACATGCAAAAACTAACGAAAACGTATAAAAATGGACGAAAATTGGCGAAAACGTATAAAAACGATCGAAAACGTGTAAAACGGAAGAAAACATATAAAAACGGATGAAAACGTATAAAAACGGAAAAAAAGTGTAAAGACTGACGAAAACGTAAGAAAACGGACGAAATGAAAAAAAAAAGGACGAAACGTATAAAAACGGATGAAAACGGACAAAAACATGTAAAAATAGACGAAAACGTAAAAAGATGGACGAAAACGTATGAAAATGTATAAAAACGTAAAAAAACGGAATTGTAAGTTATTACTAACGGCCGTTAATTTGAATGACTAATGGTGCGACGTTTAGCTGACGTGAATACATACATTAACAAAAAGTGTCAAGTTTTATGTTACAATGAAAAAAAAATTAGTTGGCTACACACAATCACAAAAAGTGTCAAGTTCGATGCATTTTTTTATCATTTGCCCAAGTTATTCTATATATGTTGCATTAGAAATTCGACCATTGAAAGACCAAAACACTATAAACGATATAAAAACCGAAAAACCGCACCCAGAATAAACCGAAACCAAATAGTTTTTAAAAGCAAAAACTGAATATTTTCTATTCAGTTTCAATTTTAACCAAAAATCGAGCCAAACCGATCCATGATCACGTAACTCATTTTAGTTCTCAAGTAAAAATTGGGACATATGTGATTAGATTATTAGACATATAATTTCCCAGTACGGTACAACCTAAAACTAAACCCTAGCTAGCTTCCTTGTTTTTCGCATCATATCAATGGCGACCAAAACTCTACGATCACTCCTGTCCCTCCGACCATTGTCAATGATCACCTCCCTAACCAACTCCTTAACCGCCATCAACCAACCACTCAGCAACCAAATCAAGTCTTACAAAGTCGTCATAACTAAGAAGGGAGACGACAAACCAAAAATAAAACACCGTAAAGGACGTGTCGAAGGAATACGTGACGGAGGCAACAACATATGTTTCGGTAAATACGCGTTACAAGCATTAGAACCAGCACGTATAACATCTAGACAAATAGAAGCGGGCCGTAAGGCATTACAGTTAAATGTTAGGAGAGGTGGTGCTAAAGGTGGGAAAGTTTGGGTACGTGTTTGTGCATGGAAAACGGTTACGTCGAAACCGACTGAAGTGAGAATGGGGCGAGTGCGCCTGTTCAGAAGGGGCAAATTATTTATGAAATGGGAGGTGTGATGGAAAGTTTGGCCAAAAGAGCAATACAGATTGCTGGGTCGAAAATGCCTATCCAGACAAGGTTGATTATTAGGGATGCTACAACGAAAGATATTGGTATTCGGTGAATTGGTTTATGTGTGATCACTGATTCACTGTTACTTATATATGCCAATAAAATTTAAATGCTTTTGATTAGCATTTTATTACTATAAGAAGATGATAGTACATGTGTTTTACATTTAAACATGTTTTGTACGTGCATTGTTTAAAAAAGTTTTTTGTTGGTTTTGTGCTTAATGTGATGTCTTTGTTGCGAATGTGGATTATAGGACTACTGCCATGCATCTTTATTACGTTTATATCTGTTTGGTTGGTTAAAATTTAGCATGTACAGCAATGTAACTGATCGTGCATAGCTAACATTGGTTAAGTGAGGAAGATGGCCCGAAAACTTATGAGTATATATGATGACCTGAAATAAAGTATTAATTAACTTAGTGAAAATGTTTTTGATTGTCAATAGTGAGTACTGAGTAGCAATAGTCCTAGAGATATTGCTTGCCACTGAGATTCATAATCACTCCCTTTGTCATATTCTTCTTATAACTGTACGTGAAAAAGAAGCCGGTTTAAGAGTTATAAGACGTCATATTGTCATAACTTCTAAACCTGCTTCTTTTTAGTGCAACGGTTACTATCAGAATTTGGTGGTGCCATGGGTGTTGAGAAGCAGCAGTGCTTCCGATTCTTCGTTTTTGTACAGGTAGAAAACAAAGCAGAGTGGAATCGCTGATCAAGTTGTTCAAGCGCCTGCATTATGTATGGATGATTTATAAAACAATGTACTACTATTGTTCTATAGCTGCAATCAAGATGGTTGTGCTGCTATGATGTAACATAAGAGTATGATGGTTAAATCCTTTTCTAAAAATCAATTTGCATCAAGCACCTTAAATCGAAGTTTAATACAAGTCGTTGCACACATATGACATATCTTAAACTAATGTTTTACTCTGTATTTATTTTAGAGTGTGGCTTGTATGGTTTTTTGGTATCCTGCTGTATATGGTGTTTTTTTGGGGCTCAACAACACCATGAAATATGTATTACCCTCTCAACTTCAATGTTTATGTACTGAATAAACATCATCCTCATCATATCCATTTTGTTGAAGTAAAATCTTGTATGAAGGCCCCACTTCTGTATGTTGTCCTTCGGAGCGGGCTCCTTGGACCTTATCTGCTCCTGCACACGAGATACACGCGTTAGGCTCGCCTTGGGTTTTATCCCAAGACCGACCTCCGGCGTGAGAGTAAGTATCGGTTTATAATTGAGTGAACAGTAATGTGAGAGTAAAAGTGGTAGGTGTGAGAATTGATGATAATCATAAATGAGGTGTGGGTATTTATACTACCCACACCTACTGTACCTGTTCACCTCGGGACCATGCGAGTTGACCTATGTCTGACATAGTAGGTATGTGTCAGGCCACGTGGGGGACACAATCCCGTGAAATCTGGGAGTGTGTCGGTTGATGGGACCACACAACATAAGTGGCGGCGGGCTTATCGGCGGAAATGGCCGGGCGTGCGACGACGATCCGGACGTAGTGAGATGTCCGGACACGCGATGAGAGTCCGGACGATACATATCGTCCGGACACATACACCAACATGTCCCCCCCAGTATTGTGGCATTGGTTGAAGACTGATGGTGCAATACTTAAAGTATGAATTCGAACGGGTTACTAATGGTCTGGGTGATGTGCGTCATCTGGGCACATACACCAACATGTCCCCCCCCAGTATTGTGGCATTGGTTGAAGACTGATGGTGCAATAATTAAAGTGTGCTTTTTCGATTTCGTCCTGTGTTTCGGACCCATACACCGGTATTGTATTGTTAGTACAATATTGATGTAATACTTTAAAGAGTACCTTATGGCCTTTCGGCCAGAGCCGTTAAGACTATTGTAGCTTCCGCCTCCCGGTGCGTTTCCTTCGGACATATAACAATTATCTTACGGTCTTTTTGTCTTGTACTATTCGAGCTGAACTCTATCCTCCAGAATGGAGTATCAATGATAACTTGTGCTCAGCAAGCTTTTCATTTCTTTATCTCTGTATCTGAGCACATATGTTTACAGAATACCATTGTGAACTTTTGTTGTTAGTTGTTCGGAAGGTTGTTTTCTATAGCCTTCGGTGTGGGACAGGCGGACATACGATCGGTATGTCTTCTAATATTGTTTTTATATGTCGAGGGCCGATGGATTCGGATTGTATATGTGTGATAGCCCGATGATTGTAGGGCTTACTCACAGCTATTGGGCTAACTCAGTTGTAGGCCCATGGGCCAGATAGAGGTAGCTTTTATTTTATATATTAGTACTTGGATGACACGTGTGACTTTTGCTATGAGCATCCAACGTTCCAGGAATTGCCACGTCAGAAGGTGTCAGGATGATGTGAGCTTTTTACTTCTTTGCAAGTTTTCCTTCCTATATATATCGGTTTCTCTTCTCATTTTCTAGTTTTCAACTGTGCTTTTCATCTTATTTCCCTCGGTGCGATATCCATTTTGTCAGCCGATCACCTGTTTTAGGAATTTCCGAAAGGTGCGTTTCATTCTTCTTTGTAATTATCTTTCGTAAATTTCCCGTCGGCATCCTTTTAGATATGGCCGCTGAGATGAGCGCACCAGGGAATGTCCCATTAGTCAGTAGGATTGGACCGCAGCCTGCTAAAATAGTTCCTAAGTGCGATATGCATGTACATATATCTAAATTGACGCAGGGTGAGTTGGATCGTGTGGTTGGCAAGTTCGGGATTCCCTTGGATTTAGAGCCCACATTACCTCCGGCAGGAATGACCATGGACATGTTGCCGGACGACAAAATCGGTATTTATGTTCACCAGCTAAGTATAGGGGGTGTTAGGATTCCCTTCTCAACATTCTTATTAGCAGTGATAGGATATTTCCGGGTTCATATTTCTCAACTGGTACCGATAGGTTTGAACCGGGTGACCATGTTTGAGGTTCGTTGTTATAGCCTGAGTGTAAGACCAACCGTCCATCTGTTTAGGGTCTTCTACAGATTGTGTAAACAGGGGCATTGGTTTTCTTTTGAAAATCGGACGGGGGCGCGAGCAATGAAATGCTTTGAGGAGGTGTTGACAGGGCTAAAGCACTGGAAGAACCATTTCTTTTTGATCAGTCGGAGAGCATTTCCGCAGGCAATGCCATGGAGGCATAGGGATTCCAAAGTTACCGATGAATTTCCGGTGTCGTATTCTGAAAGGGACGCTGAGACAATTGCTCGTAAAGTGATTCGTTTGAAAAAACCTTCAGCCGCTCTACTGTGGATGACTGGACTTAGTAGGGTTTTTGATTATCCCGGTTATAAGGGCGTTCTAAAGGATGCCGATGGGCATGGTAATGCAAATTTGCTTGCCTTTGTTTTGTAGTGTTTTTTTTTTTTTTTTAATTTGTTTGGCTTACTGTCTCTACTATCCCCCCCTTTTTTTTTGTAGTTCTTTCCATGACAGAGTATTTGGAACTGCCAGTGGAAATTGATGTTGAAGTTGGTAGGGGAGATGCCCTGGAGGATGAGAGTGAAAGGCCGAAGCGTACAACTGAGCCATTGGCACCGGGGAGTGTAATTCCGGAGAAAACTCCTTTACAGAAGGTGGTTGAGAGACCGGACCTGAATATATTGTCCGCTAGAGAAGAGAAGGAGAGAAAAAAGCAGGCCGTAGAGGCAGAGGGTAAGAAGAGGAATGCTGAGGGTCCATCGGTTGTTCGGAAGCCCAAGAAGAAGAGAAGCAAACGGAGGGAGGGAGATGAGGCTTCGGATCATACTCTTGATGTCACTCCCATCCGTCATGTTGAGCCGTTGGTGGCTGAGGGTACTGCCGAAAACCAGGGCGGAGGAGAAATGCCGGAGCAAAAGGATCAGGAGGGTGGTGGGAATCCGGATGTGCGGGAATCTTCGTCTGAGCATACCGACGAGAATAATCCCGAGGAGCAGCCTATTCCGGAGACCCACATAGAAAATCAGCAGTCTTTGTCTGACGGTATAAACTGTCTTCCTTGACCGGTCGTGGTTTTTTATTTCAAACTCTTTTCCTTTATTTACAGTCCCTCGCTATTCTTGCAGATCATATGGTTCATTCAGACCATTCCATGCATTCTCAACATACTGTTGTGGAACATCAATCAGTTGGAGGAGGTAGGAGATCTTCCTTGTGGGGGGTTTTTTTTTTTATTTATATATACTTTGTTGTCTTATTTTTACTGAGCGATCTATTCCATTTTTTTTTTACAGATCAGGGTTTGCTCGAGAGGGGGCTTTTTGTTCCCGGTTGGTCTTTGCCTCAGAATGCCCGCTTGGATTCTTACCGAGCCTGCCGGGAGCTGCTGATGCATGTCACACCTCCTGTCGAGAAAGCTGCTCTCGCAGAGTTAAACCTTAGCCAGCTAGTTCATGTGGCGTATGAGCAGGCCGGGAGTGGTGTTGCTTTGCAAGCTGAGTTGCTCCGTAGGTTCGACCAACTGCTCGGTGAGCATAAGGAGCTAGACCGGCAGTACAAAGAGGGCATAATGCAGCGTAGTGCGGAGCATGGCCGGCATGCACGGTTGGTTGATGAATTTAACGCTCTTAAGCAGGAACTGTCCGATGTGCGAGCCGGAGTGTCGACTCGAGAAGAGAGGATATCTGCTCAGTTAGCTGAGATGGAGAAAGACAGGGATGAATGGAGGAGGATAGCTGACTCTCGTGCTGATAGCTTAAAAGAGTTGGAGCAGGGTGTAGGACAAAGGGATAAAATCATAGGACGGCTGGAGCAAGAGAATAAAGACTTGCTTGCCCAGGTTGGACGATCAGAGATTGAGCGCCAAAGCGTTGTGAAGGATCTGTTTCCGACTGCTTGTGAGCGGTTGTTCTGTAGTTCCGAGTACAAAGAGAGCGTGGGAAGGGTTTACAGCTTGACATATACCGCTGGGTTTCTAGACGGTCTTAAGTATGAGCGCAAAGAAGAAGATCATGGCAGAATCCTGGCCAAGTTTCGCAACCTCAACATGGAAGCTCCCAAACTTTGGCAGGCGGAGTATGCAAAGTTGTTTGAGGCTCGGTACCCATATGTTCAGAAGCTTGCAGATTCTTATCGGTTGCCCTTGGCTGAGCTTATGGATGTCCTTCCTGTCATCCGTGCCCTTCCAACGAAAGCTATAATAGCCCGTCCCCCCAACCAGACCGGAACATCTTCCGGTGTGAAGCATGCTTCGACGGGCGGCTCTTCTGTGGTGGGGGATGTTGCGAATAAGGGCTCTTGACTGTTTGTTTCTTGTCTTAAACTTCTTTTCCTTGGATGAATGTAATAATGACAATGGTTGTAACCAGACATCCCGTATAATGACTTGTTCATGACTGTAATGTTCGTTGTTATTTGTGTTTTTTTTTTTTTCTCTGATGAAACGACTTGTAGCTACTCTGTAAGAGGCGTTTTATTTCTGATCAATAGGATTTTGATGAGATGCATGTGTTGATTCTGGTGATGAGATCTTTTCCTTTTCCCCTTTTTTTTTTTATTTGGTCTACCGGTTCGGATTGTTCCATATGTTCGTTTATTTGAACCTGCTGACCGTAGATAAATTATGTGTTCTCAACTTTCATGACAAGCGTTTCTGGAATTATTTATTATCCGTGCCTTCAAAGCTATGCATCATTAGGAAACAGACAAGGGCGTATATGATCTAAAAGACTTCGCTCGTCGTATAAACCGTTCGATTTAGGACCCCCTGGGATGAGAGATATGTTCAGGGTAATTAAGCGGCCTATCCATGAGGACAGAAACTTCCCTCTTCTTGCCGATTCATTTATTTGATAGTGATTTCACGATCCTCTCCCGGGGGAGGGAGTGTTTTTACGACTTTTTTAATTTACATGGAGTATTTGCACGATTCATTCAATTCATTTTGACGGAGTGTCCTTACTTATCCGTGTAATTTTATTCGACAGGGCGTTTTCACAATCCGTTCACAATCGGATGGAATGTTTTTATAATTCGTTTAAATTTGGGACGAAGTGTTTTTACGATCAGGAAGTGTTTTCGCGATCCGTTTAATTTTATTGACGGAGTGTTTTCACAGTCCGTTTAGTTTATATTGACGGAGTGTTTTTACGATCCGCTCACGAGGGAGGGAGTGTTTTCCACGATCCGTTTAATTTATATTGACGGAGTGTTTTCACGATCCGCTCACGAGGGAGGGAGTGTTTTCCACGATCCGTTTAATTTATATTGACGGAGTGTTTTCACGATCTGCTCACGAGGGAGGGAGTGTTTTCCACGATCCGTTTAATTTATATTGACGGAGTGTTTTCACGATCCGCTCACGAGGGAGGGAGTGTTTTCCACGATCCGTTTAATTTATATTGACGGAGTGTTTTCACGATCCGCTCACGAGGGAGGGAGTGTTTTCCACGATCCGTTTAATTTATATTGACGGAGTGTTTTCACGATCCGCTCACGAGGGAGGGAGTGTTTTCCACGATCCGTTTAATTTATATTGACGGAGTGTTTTCACGATCCGCTCACGAGGGAGGGAGTGTTTTCCACGATCCGTTTAATTTATATTGACGGAGTGTTTTCACGATCCGCTCACGAGGGAGGGAGTGTTTTCCACGATCCGTTTAATTTATATTGACGGAGTGTTTTCACGATCCGCTCACGAGGGAGGGAGTGTTTTCCACGATCCGTTTAATTTTATACATACATCAAGGCGTTAAGCCGTAAAATTGTCCCTCCGGATGCCGGAGAAACTACAGACTAGTAATTAGCAAGCTAGCCTACAACTTTTACAAAAGACAGTTCCGATTGTAGGCTACATCGGACATTTTACTGCAGCGTTTCACCAAACGATGCTGTTATTCGCGCGAGGTTTTGAAGTCAAAGCTTCCGGGCGGGAGTTTTGAAGTCAAAGCTTCTTTGCCTGTTCGAAATCCGGAGCGTGAGAGGTCCGAGTTTCCTGCCTTTCTGCCGCCTTTCTCTTCTTGACGTTGATGTTTTCGGCCCGCTTTGGGGCTACCTTTGCACGATTTACCCCGAACTTTTGGTCTTCGGTTTTCGTGCCCGGTCGAGTAGCCAGGGTTGCAATCCCCGCTGGAGTGGGAAACTTCATCATAGAATGATTCGTTGAGGTGATAGCTCGCAATTCTCTGAGCCCGGATCTCCCCAGAATTACCTCGTAGGCTGCTGGAGATTGTATTACATAAAATTTCGTGAACATCCTTCGGTACTCTCTATCGTTACCGAAGAGTACTTCCATGATTATTTTCCCTTTTGGCTTGTTACGCTCTCCCGAGAAACCTATTAGCGTGGTGTTGGTCTCCTGAATTCGACTTTTCGTTTTAGCACTGAATTTGTCGAAGCAATGCTTATACATGATGTTCACTGATGATCCTTCATCAACATAAACTGTCCGCACTAAGTTTCCTTCGAAGCAGCCTTCTATAATGAGAGGTTCGTACGATAAGTCCGCGTAGGCAAGGGAAGGGAAAGTTATTGGTACGTCCATCCACCTTTCAGTATTATGATTGGAGACCGACCCCGGAATATTAGGCAAGCTCCTTATCAGGTTGATTACTCTGGGCTTTCCATTATCGTTTTTCCTCTGTTGGTCTCTGCCTTTACCCCCATCCTGTTGCCTGAAATCTTTTAGGAGATGGTCAAGTTTTCCGGATTCCAAGGCGGACGCTAGCTGCCTCTTTAGTTGGAAACAATCATCGGTAAGGTGTCCCTTGTCCCTGTGGTATTCACAGTATTTATCTGAATTCTCCCTTTTCGGTCGGCTTCCCATTGGGGCTGGAGGCGGTAAGTTCAAATGGAGTTCTGTGGCCAATATTTCCCTGGGGGGTTTGGTTAGCGACAAAAGGCCCGTTCGATGGTGAGCCGGTTTAGGTGGGTCGTTGCGGCGGTAATCTAGAAGAGGAAAGTCACCGCGGGGAGGGTCACCATGGTGGAAGCTCCGGATGGGATTCACGTAAGGGTGGAATGTATCCTTCGACCGGTAATCACTTCGGCGTTCTACCCGCGGCCTGTCATTTTTGAAGTTTGGGGTTCCCTTCCCTTTTGAATCGAATCCTTCTCCTTTCGGTAATTCTGTGCTGCGGTATGCCTCTTCGGATCTTATAAAATCGTCTATCCTGGTGAACATATCCGTAACTGTGCGTGGCACCCTATCGGAGAATTTCTTGGAGAGGGTCGGACACCTGTGTGCGTTCATGAAGGCGGAGATTTTCATGATTTCCGGCACACCGCTTATGTAACTTGCCTCATCAGTCCATCTTTCCTTGAAGTCCAAAAGGGATTCGTGAGCTCGCCGGACGATTTTTGTGATCTCTGTGGGATCCTTTACGCATTTTCTTCGGAGCGAAAACCTCGCGGAGAATAGCTCCCTTAGTTCGTTCCAACTATCGATACTCCCAGGTTCCAACCTTTCAAACCACCCACCTGCCGCTCCGTCTAGCGTTTGTTGAAACATCCGGCACCATACAGGCATCGGCCATTCCCCTTGGTTAGCAGCTCCGGTGAACCTGGTGAGGTGATCGTTTGGATCTGTCGATCCGTCATAGAACCTCATGTTAAGTGGCATGGTGTGACTTGGGCCCGAAAACTCCACGATGCGGCGTGTGAACGGTGACCTTGATGTCTCTTTGAAGGGCTTATGCAAGTCATCGTTCTTGCCTTCGTTTACTTTTTCTTTTCCTCGGCTGGTATCCCCTTCATCTTCGAAATTTAACCTTATTGGCTTTAAAGCGCTCCCAGTGAGTGCATTGTGCTTTTTGATCAGTTCCGTTAGGGACGCTACTTGACTGCTAATCAGCTCTTGGAGACTGGGAGAGTTCTCGGCCGAGTTGTCACGTCGGTTCTGATTGTTGTTAGTTCCAAACCGAGCGTGTTCATTTTCAGGTTCGTGCCGTTTGTGAATGTTGCTGGGCTCGAGCCGATCATGGTCATTGTCAGGCTCCTGCCAGATGTTAGCATTGCTGGGGTCGTACGGCTCATGGCTGGGCCCGCCTAGATCCGGGTTATTGGTTTCGTGCCGATCCTGGTTATCATTAGGGCCGTAAGTGTTATGGTTGTTAGTCTCGTCCTCTCTGTCGTTGAGACGAAGAGAGGGGAAGGAGGAACCTGCCATTCAAAGCTTAGGTAGATTGAATAGCGGGTCCCACGGATGGCGCCAAATGTTGAAACATCACCTTGTATGAAGGCCCCACTTCTGTATGTTGTCCTTCGGAGCGGGCTCCTTGGACCTTATCTGCTCCTGCACACGAGATACACGCGTTAGGCTCGCCTTGGGTTTTATCCCAAGACCGACCTCCGGCGTGAGAGTAAGTATCGGTTTATAATTGAGTGAACAGTAATGTGAGAGTAAAAGTGGTAGGTGTGAGAATTGATGATAATCATAAATGAGGTGTGGGTATTTATACTACCCACACCTACTGTACCTGTTCACCTCGGGACCATGCGAGTTGACCTATGTCTGACATAGTAGGTATGTGTCAGGCCACGTGGGGGACACAATCCCGTGAAATCTGGGAGTGTGTCGGTTGATGGGACCACACAACATAAGTGGCGGCGGGCTTATCGGCGGAAATGGCCGGGCGTGCGACGACGATCCGGACGTAGTGGGATGTCCGGACACGCGATGAGAGTCCGGACGATACATATCGTCCGGACACATACACCAACATAATCTTGCACATATATAATCTTGATTCAAATAATAATTGTTTCAATATTGAAACTACAAGTTTATTACATCTTCAATAGGAAAGATCTATTTAGTAAAAATCGTCATCTGATTCAGACCAGGTGTCAGTAATACTACTAGTCATCTCTGATGGGATAGAGGGTGTGGGTTCTATAACATTTTTAATGACTAAATCAGTGTCCAGCAAATCACCCTCATATGTCAAACTTAAGCCACATCCTATTATCCGTTCGGGAGCATATTTTCCGAGAAATTCGACTACCACAATGTCACCTGCTTCCACCACAACTGTATCATCGTCCAATGGAAAAAACTTGACAAACATGCCGCAATTAGAATTTATCAGCTGTGTAGCACAATAACATGTTTCTTTCGTTTTGTTATATATTTTAGCCGAAGGGGACCAAAGATAAGCTTGATCGACCTGTATGGCTGTACATATAATAGCTCCACTGATTTTCTTATCCAGTTGGGCTGGTGCCACAAAAGATAGAATGTGTCCTCTATATTGATAACTGCACCAGTTAGGAATCACATCGCCGGTGATAGAGATACACAATCCTCTAGGGAAGGGCAATTTCTGTTGCATTCATATATGTGTGTTACTAGCATGTTCACGTAACAAATTTGTGTAGTGATATATATGATAAGTGGAAGAGATATGTAACTGGAAATGAGGGAGAGATCTGGTACCTTGTACACTTTAGAAGCTTGCGTGTCACAAGGAATCGGTGCCATCCAATCAAGTGGCATCAAATCTAATGAAAAACACCTGAATGCTTGTATCATAGTCAAGTTTGAAGGAAGAAGCGGAAGCCTCTCTAATAGAGAACAATCATTTATCTTAAGGTCATAAAGCCGCCTAAGGTTGCTGAAGGTGTCTGGAAGGCTGGAAAACGTGTTTCCTGAAAGTTCTAAGATCTGTAAGAGTTTCAGATTCTCGATTTCCCTTGGTACATGTGAGACATTGCAGTTTTCCATGCTTAATAAGCCTAGGCCTCTTAATTTCACAATCTTAATAAGACATTCAGGGTCTTCAGATCCAAGTTTGGAGCAGCCACACAACCAAACCTTTGTTAAAACTGTTAACTCAGACATGTTTGAAGGAAGTTTCACCAAACTAATGCAATTTCGTGCTCGAAGGGATGTAATTTTTGGCGGAAGATCTGGAATGGACATTAAGTTTGAACAAGATGATAAATCTATTGTGTCCAAATCATGGAGTTCTGAAAGGCTATTATCAGGCAGGGTAGAAAACTTGTTTTCACTTAAGTTCAAGTGTGTTAGCCATTTTAGGCTCCCGAGTTCATGAGAAATCTTTAATATTTTGCATCCAGCAAGATGTAGCTGAGTTACGAGACAATGTTTTAATGAGGACAGAAAAGTATTGATAACCTCATCGCGATCTAATCCAATATTGGGACAACGACTGAGGTCAATTTTTTGAAGAGATTTTAACTTGACTATCATTTCCCAAGGGAAACTCGTAAGACGTGTGCAATCATTTAGGTACATGATAACAAGTTTTTCAAGGCAGCCTATAGAGTTGTGCAACTCTTCTAAGGTACTACAACCATTACAGCGTAGTTCCTCAAGATTCTCAAGTCCATTAAAATTGCCAGTCTTGGTTAATGACGATGAACCATTCACGTCCAAAATCCTTAGTTTCTTGAGACTCTGGAAACACACAATTACATATATATTATATACTAGTACTTCGCATCATATGTATATTTGTACCTACAACATGTACTCACTCCGTCCCAATATTATTGTCCACATTTCCTTTTTAGTTTGTCCTAAAATAATTGTCCATGCCTAAATAAAGAAGTTGAAATTGTTTTAAGTGTAACTTACTATCCCTAATCAAAATTATTATTTAGAAAGTTAAATGAAATCATTAATTAATAGTCAAAGGGTAAACTTTCTTCTACTGGCTTTTACAAAAATCAAAGCAATAATAAATGTTCAACTCGGGACGGAGGGAGGGAGTATTAAGATGACAAAAGCATAGGAGAAATGTAAAACTTGAAAAGAAAAACAGAAGTTGTTTCATTTCAACTAACAATTTTTATGTTTCTAAGCAAATATGATCCAAATAGCAAGGTATAATATAAAGAAGATAAAAAAATCACATGAAGGACGCAATAGCCTGACAAGGAAATGTTGGTTTTGTTGATGACCAGTAATGCATAGATAATCAATGAGTATCGGATATCATTTGAAATCGTGTAATCACTTTCAAATAGAAACTATTTGACTCTAATGCCTGAGTTGAACGAATATCTCTATGAGATAAAACCAAGTTTTATGTCTTGTTTTAGGCACAAAGCAAGAACTCTTTTTGCTTTCAAGTGTTTAGTTTTATGTGTGTCCTTCCATGCAAATATGCGTTTAAATAGGATAAACTCAAGGACCAATAATGGATTATGATAATTCACGGCCATTTAATTACATCATAATGTTCTTCCATTATAAGAAATAGTGGTTACATGACCGTTAATCATGGTCATTAAGTTGCAGTTATATCTGCTCTTGAATCGGTCAAAGCCGTTACAAATTAGTTATGATTCACTTCAGCTTGTTGTAGAACTAGCTGATGAGCTAGCCCCTGAAAGGGTTGCTCCCTGAGTGTATTAACTAAGAGGTTCACTCACTGAAGAGATGAAACCTCTGATGAGACAACTCCCTGATGAGGTCCTTCTGCTTATTACTCAAAGAGTACAAAGCTGAACTCATCAACCTAATGAATACCGTTCAGAGTCAGACTTACTCAAGAGTAGACTCCCTAAACTTCATAAGCGACCTGAATCACACTTTACCACTATCAGGGTGATCGGCGACCTGATGGGTGTACACTCCGTACCTCCTGACCCATTTTCAGGCGTGACTTGAAACCCTCAATTGAACTAAATTTCCAACAATCCTCCCCAATTTAGCACAATTACATTAGCATGAAAATAAACATAAACAAAACCAATGCATAAATGAAAATATCTTGAAGATTGAATTCCCACATTACACGTTCAAATACTAAAGAATCAGGGTGTTCTAAGAATTGAACTCTTCAACCCATTTGAATACCTAAAGATAACATACACACAAAGTTTTTATAAACTTAAATGCTCCTGACACTATATAAGCAATGTGTCCAAATCCAATTCATGAATATTTCAAGAGCCAAAAGTTCAAAGCTCCCTGAAGCGGCAAAACTTCAACACTCACATAGGTAGTTCCCTTTTATTAATACACATGCTTTGCACTTTTTCAAAATTTGAACTATTAAGAAGAAACCTTCTTCAGCCTGACATTTCAGCAGGACCGAGCACAACCTTGGGATGAAAAATAAATCAGTTGCTTCAGCCTCTCAACATTAAGCTTTCCACATTAAATTCAGCTCCTGAATTTCTTTAGGGGGAATTGGGTGTCTTAATACTCAGCGACTATTGTGAAATTTAAACCTATTCCTTCAGCAAACTTTAAAACCATGTCTCTAGCCAAACCTTTCGTCAAGTGGTTAACTAAGTTCTGTTGAAATCTTACAAACTCTATAGAAATCACCCCATTCATGATAAGTTCATGAATCATGCTATGCCTGACATCTAAGTGTCTAGACTTTCCATTGTACATCTGGCTATAAGCTTTTGCCAATGTAGCTGCACTATTACAACGGATAGAAATAGGTGTTATGGGTTTAGACCATAATGGAATCTCAAGAAGAAAAATTTTCAACCATTCAGCTTCTTTACCAATAGCTACTAAACCCACAAATTCAGATTCCATTATTGAACTTGTGATGCAGGTTTGCTTCTTGGAAGCCTATGAGATGGCACCTCCACTAAGCAAGAATACCCAACCACTTGTTGAAGAATTATCTTCAGTGTTGCTGATCCAACTAGCATCAGTGTATCCTTCTAAAGGATATCCAGTATATAATAAACTATAGTCCATAGTTTTCTTCAGATACTTTAGTACCCGTTGAACTGCTTGTCAGTGATGAGCACTAGGATTACTAGTATACCTACTCAGTTTACCCACTGCAAAAGCAATATCAGGCCTTGTACAAGTCATGACATACATCAGGCAACCAATTACCCTATAATACTCAAGTTGAGATACAGCCTGACCATTATTAGGCTTCAGCTTCCCACTTGTATCCATAGGAGTACAATCAAAGTAATTAAATTTCCTTAACACATTCTCAATATAATGAGACTCAGAGATAGAAATTCATTTACTTTCATCTTTAATCCTGATACCAAGGATAACATCAGCTTCCCCCATGTCCTTCATTGGAGAACCTTGATAACAAGAATTCCTTTGTCAGGTCGACATGTACTTGATCAGTCACAAAAATCAGCATGTCATCAACATATAGGCAAATGATGACTCATTTACCAGTATCATCAAATTTGCTATACACACATTTGTCATACTGGTTAAGATGAGAACAACTAGATAAAACCCATTTCATCAAATTTTTGATGTCATTGCTTAGGTGCTTATTTCAGTCCATATAAAGACTTAATCAGTTTGCACACCTTGTTTTCATTGCCTTAATGATGAAGCCCTGAGGTTGGTTCATATAAACCTCATCATCCAATTCACCATTCAAGAAAGTTGTCTTCACATCCATCTGATGAATAATTAGATGAATTGATGCCAAGTCAATCGGCAGTCTTATTGTGCTGATACGAGCCACTGGAGCATAAGTATCAAAGTAGTCTATCCCTGATTTTTGTTTAAAGCCTTGAATGACCAGTCTAGCCTTGAACATTTCAATAGTTCCATCTACCTTTATTTTCTTTTTGAAAATCCATTTGCAACCTAAAGGTTTGCGACCAGGTGGTAGATTAGCCAACACCCAAGTTTTGTTGCCCATGATGGAATCCATCTCATCATTGATTGCTTCTTTCCAGAAAGCAACATCTTGGGAGTTCATTGCTTCATCAAATGTTTTGGGGTCATCCTTAACATTAAAGAAATAGGAGTGTTGGTTAGAGACCTCATCCCTTGTACCTTCAATTAAGTATAATTAAAACTCAGGTCTAAATGACTTTGGAGTTCTGACCCTTTTGCTTTTTCTAAGCTCAAGTTCAGGTTGCTGAACCACAACCTCTTTAGAGACCTATGAAACACTAATGCCATCAGTTCCATTTGGAATCCTGTGACTTGGTCTAGGGATAGATGAGAATCTATTCTCATCAAAGATTGCATCCCTTGATTCAATTATTAAGTTAATTGAAACAGATTCATTAGGTTCAATAATATAGAACCTGAAAGCCTTGGAATGCTAAACATATCCAACAAAGATGCATTCAATGCCTCTTTCACCCAAAGTTTTCAGCTTTAGATCAGGGAGTCTTACAACTGCCCTACAACCCAAGACCCTGAGATAGTTCAGGTTGTGTTTCCTTTTAGTCCAGAGTTCATATGGGGTAACCTTGTTCTTTTTATTAGGAACCATGTTTAATAAATAATAAGCTGTTAACATAGCTTCACCCTAGAACCCTTGACTCATCCCTGAATAGGACAACATAGAATTAACCATCTCCTTTAGTACCTTGTTCTTCTTTTCAGAAATATCATTTTGTTATGGAGCATAAGGAGCATCGTTTCATGGATTATACCAATAAACTGAAAATATAGTGTATTCATGTATTCACCTCCCCTATCTGTCCTGGACCTTTTGATCAGGGCTCTTTGTTGCAATTCCACTTCATTTTTAAACAATTTAAATTTATCTAATGCTTCATCCTTAGTATGTAACAAATAAACATAACAAAACCAATAAGCATCATCAATAAATTTCACAAAGTATTTCTTATTCCCCAGTGAGAGAGTAGCATGCAAATCACATAGATCACTATGGATCAGCTTCAAAACTTCAATTTCACGTTTTACACATTGAAATGGTTTCTTATCTATTTCGGTCAGCATGCAAGTTTTACACTTCTCAGTGTTCATATCAAAGGATGGAATTAACCTCTCATTAGACATATCTGGCATTCTCTTAAAGTGAACATGGACATGTCTAGCATGCCATAGGGTTGAATCATTCAGTTTAGATGTTGACATAAAGACTGAATTAACAATATCATTAACAATTTTAAGTCTAAACGTTTGATTACACAAATAGCCAAAACCAATAAAGACACCATGTTTAGACAGAACAAATTTATCAGATTTTATAACCACAATTATTCAAAATACTACTTGAAACCAAATTCTTCCTAATATTAGGAACATGTAAAACATTAAACAAATAAACACTCTGTAACACCCCGAAACCCCTTTTTTTTAGGTATTTTAATTACGAATATGCCATTGAGTTTAACTATGACTTTTATAAGTTGAAGGCTTTACGTGATTGGCTAGTCAAACCCGATAGTTAAATGATAAGTCAATATATTATGTATATGGTTTTACAAAGTTTAATATGTCACAAATAAGAAGGATGAAGACTAGAAGGACTATTATTGTCAAATAGCCAAAGATGAAACTAGCTTAAAGACTAAGTAAGTCTTGGATAATTCTAAACATTTTAAAAACTTCTAGTGTGTTCATGTGTGTGAGGGAGGGACGAACCAAGAGCAAGAGAAGAGAGGGAAACCTAATTTTGGGTAAAGTTGAGCAAGAAATTGTAAGTGCATCCAAGATATTTGTTCTAGATAGAATCCCATCAAGTAAGTGTGCTTTATTCTAGTGATTTTGTATTTTGACAATTAGGATTCATGAGTTATGATTTAGGATGTTGGGTAATTGTATTTTGATATGAGATCAATGTGGTAATGAGTTGAGGGATGAACTCCGTCTGATTAATTGTGATAAATCATAATACGTACCCTAATTGAGAAATTGGGAGGTTTTGTTAATGGGTAACAATTGATGATGATATATGGGTTATGGAACATCTTGGTTTAGATGAACTCATGAATGAATCCTAGTTGTATAATGTTATGTTTGTATGCTAAATATGGTATGATGTTGATATAGGAAGCAAGTGTTAGATATTGGTGTTGCAAGTAACTAGTTGCGGTTTAAGGTAAGTAATTGGTTATAACATGATTTGTAGCTTTATTATATATCTCTATGATAATGTTGATGTGTAGGGTATAGAAGCAAGGTAGCTAGTTTTGGATCCATTGCTAGATGTAGTTAGTTAGTTCTTATGCTAACTAAAAAGGTAGGTTCATTCCCTTCGGATGAATACGTAGGCCAACCTCGTTGGTAAAAGGTAAGTGCATCTATAACATTTGTAGGGCTAGTCGATAGACTAGCCATGTAGTACGGCAAGATTTTATGTTTTGCAAATTGTAGTTGTTATGCCATTACTTACTAAGCATTTTCACTTACATGTCAGTTGTGTTTTCTTCTTGTAGGTGCTAGTGAATTAGCAAAGGGTAAGGACAAGGAATGAAGTAGGTGTTAGAATTCATAGTAAGTTTTATTAGGCCCGTATTAGATTAGTTTAGTTAGGGCCGTTTAGATATTAGGTTTTATATGTCCTCTATAAGTTCCGCTGTAATCTCTTTCATAATTATCAAGGCAATACGATGTAGTCATTTGTCCACTAGCGATTGTCCCCCAACTCTGTTTACATGGTATCAAAGCGAGGGTTTAATTAGGGTTACAAGTTTTAGTTTCGAATTAAGATCACCCAGTTAGAGTGCATTTAGATCTCACCTCCCACATAATCGAATTTAGTTAGTCACGAATTGCAAAGCCCCCAAATCTCGTCGCCAGAAAACCACCCACGTGCCGCCATTAGCCACCGACGCCCCGCCGCCTTTCCTCACGCGCCGGCACATGAGTTCAGATCCAGTGGTTCTAGCTGTTGAAACTTTCTAGATCTTTGTTTGGTGAGAATCTGACTAGAACCCTAGTGAGATTTAGGCCAGTGTTTCTTTTTTTCTTGTATCATCTGAATCACTATTTGGTCCCACTTGGGCCCACTAAATTTCCCTTGTATCATCTTAGGCTATAGAGAGTGAAAACTTAACTCCTCCCCATTCAGCGGCTAAAAGAGAAGAGGGACCCACATGGACCTTAGCTAAGGAACAAAAATAAACAAGCCCTAGTGAGATTTAGTCCAATCTGCCATTTTTTGAATTTCATCTTCCGCCTGTTATTTTGGTTTCAGAATCATAGTTCAAATTTGGGTTTTGAATGTAGAGTTTCTTATTTAGATTTTGTTTCTGAAAATTGATTATTAGTATTGGGTTTTGTGGGTGACAAGTGGTATTTATTCAGATCGGTTATGATTAACATTCAAGTTATGACTTTGGATGATAATTGTGAATGATTTATGATTAAGGTTCTGATCTAAAGGATTATTGATTTTGATTTGGGGATTTGATTTTTGTTTACTTGTTAGTTTGACCAGACTTGTGTTTATGCCTCTTGTTTGAATGAGTTATGATATTCGACTCTTATTGTTGGTTTACTGGTTTACTTTTTGGTTAATGAGAATCTTGAGTTCGGTCCCTGGTGAGACCATTAGATTTTGGTTATGCTCTTTTGGATTTTGGTTACTCAAGTTTTGAGTTTTGGTTAGCTGAGACCTATCTTGACAGGTTACTTCGTCTTTTGGTTAGCTGAGACCTGTTCCGACACCGTTTTTTCAGGTTGCTTCATTTTCTGGATTACTTAGTTAGTTGGGACCAGTTGGTTGCTTCGTTTTTGGAAATTTTGGTTAGTTGAGACTTGTTCTCACAGGTTGCTTCGTTTCATGAATTTTTTGGTTAGTTGAGACCTGCCTTGACAGGTTGCTTCATCTTTTGGAAATTTTGGTTAGTTGAGATCTGTCCAAGTTGCTTCGTTTCTTCATTTAATTTGAGACCAGTTTCGAGTTTCAGGTTGCTTCGCCTTTTAATTAGATCCTAAGTGAGATCTATTGAGACCTGCTTTCTTCAGGTTGCTTCGTATTTTGATTTGAAGATCCTAAGTGAGATCGATTAGCGTTCCGTTTGTTGAAGATTTGGATTATTGCTTCGAGGAAGACTTTTGCTCAATATTTTTGGGTTTTATATTTGTAACAAGCTGGGTATGATCAATATCTATGCTTCAGTTTGAGGGGGAATGTTAGAATTAATAGTAAGTTTTATTAGTCCCGTATTAGATTAGTTTAGTTAGGCCCGTTTAGATTTTAGGTTTTCTATGGCCTCTGTAAGTTCAGTTGTAATCTCTTTCATAATTATCAAGGCAATACAATGTAGTCATTTGTCCACTACCGATTGTCCCCCCAACTCTGTTTACAGTAAGCAATCTCTTGGTACCATGCTCGGTTAAGTTTGAAAGCCCCCAAAGTGTTGTGGACGTGTTTTGGTAAACGCTTGAAATAAATGTCATGTTAAAAGTCTTGAAAACGGATAGTAAACATGGTTTTAAAGTAGTATGTCCAGGTTGTGTCTTGTATTAAGTAGTTTGTGTATGTTATGTATATATTTTGGTAAAATGGGTAGAAAAGGGTATTTGGCTCTAAGCCAATCTTACCCACTTTTGAATGTTAATGGGTTAAAACTTGTATGAAAACCTTATGATTTGTTATGTAAATGTTAAGTAATGGTTATGCTATGTTTTTGTCAAGTGTTCAGTTGTAAAAATCATTTTTTCGGAAAATGAAGCCGTAATGGCTCCCAAAGTCCAGAATTTTACACTAAAAGTGTAAGTTTTGATGGCTCCCAAAGTCCAGAATTTTACGCTAAAAGTGTAAAAGTTTTGATGGCTCTCAATGTCCAGAATTTTGTACTAGAAGTGTCAATCATTTTTGTAAAATCGTATAAAATCAACCGTGACTCCGTAGAAGTCATGCCACCTATTGTTTTGAAGGTAACCGAGTCTACTTTCATATAAAAATACTTTCGGGAGCGGGTTCTATAAAAAAGTATATCAATATACTTGTTTTGTAACAGGTCAGTTTCAGTCATGTCATTTGTGTATAAAAAAAATTTGAGTCGTTTTGGGGCGTTTCACAATCTTTACAGAACTAAATCTTAAGTCTACGCATCCTCTTTCATGCACCAAGGCTGTTGACTCATTCTTTATATGAAGAATAGAGCCATCATTCAGCGACTCATAAGTCTTGAACCAACTTCTATCTTTACATATATGGATTGTAGCACCATAGTCAACCCACCACGCAACATCATCATCCCGCACAAAGTATGCTTCAGATATATATGTAACATAATAAATCTGAAAAGACTTATTAAACACAATCTGGCCTTTCAGAGGATTGGTTGAACTAGTCCCTGAACCACTTGTGCCACAATCTGAACTTTTTCACCTTTTCAATCCCTTTTCAATTGTCCAGGCTTCCCACACTTCCAAGAAGTCACTTTAGACTTCTTGTTAGGATTAGCTTTGGTGTTGTCCTGATGCTTACGTTTACCTCTGTTGTCATTGTACCTGGTGGAGTTGTTATTCTCCACCATATTGACAACTGAACAACATTGCTGCTTTTTGGCTTGTCACTATCCTGCACCCTGAGTGATTCCTCAATGCGCAAATGACTGCCCAACTCAATAAGAGTCAGCTCCTCCTTCTTATGTTTCAAGGTATGCTTGAAAACTTTCCAAGAAGAGGGGAGTTTATCAATGACACAAGAGACTGAAATAGCCTCATTCATGTTCATTTTGTGTCGTGTGAACCGACCATTACAGGTTTAGAATCGACCATTTTGTAATTAGTAAAATTACTAACAATGAACTTCTTGCTAGAGGCATCCTCCGCCATATACTTAGCCTCCAAAGGATCCCATAGTCCTTTAGCAGATTAAACAATCTGATAAGTATCGAACAAAGGATCATACATATCACTGAGAATTAGACCACGCTACACATAGTCATCATTCTCCCATTTGCTCATTTTCCTTATATATTCCATAGTTGCATAATCCTCATCATCTGGAATTGGTGTGCTCAGAACATACACCACACTCATGCTTGACAACAGGAAATGCATCTTCTTTTGCCACCTTATGAAATCAACCCAATCAAACTTATCCAGTTTGGAAAAGTTAGCAGCCATATGTTTCATAGCAGCAGCCACGGGTCTCACTAAATAGTTTTTATTGATTGTTGGTTTTGTTTATGACCAGTAGGGTGTAGATAATCAATGAGTACCAGATATCACTTGAAATCGTGTAATCACTTTTCAATAGAAACTATTCGACCCTAATGTCTAGGTTGCACGAATATCTCTATGAGATAAGACTAAGTGTTATGTTTTTGTTTTAGGAGCAAAGCAAGAACCCTTTTCGCTTTCAAGTGTTTAGTTTTGTGTGTGTCCTTCCATGCAAATATTTATAGGATAAACTCAAGGACCAATAGAGGAATTATGATAATTAGCAGCCAATTAATTACGTTATAATGTTCCTCCATTATATGAAATAGTAGTTACATGACCGTTAATCATGGTCATTAAGTTGCAGTTATAACTGCCCTTGAATCGGTCAAAGCCGTTACAAGTTAGTTATGATTCACTCGAGCTTGTTGTAGCACTCACTCATGAGCTAGCCCCTGAAAGGGTTGCTCCCTGAGTGTACTCACCGAGAGGTTCACTCACTGAAAAGATGAAACCTCTTATGAGACAACTCCCTGATGAGGTCCTTCAGCTTATTACTCAAAGAGTACAAAGCTGAACTCATCAACCTGATGAATACCGTTCAGAGTCGGACTCACTGAAGAGTAGACTCCCAGAACTTCATTAGCGGCCTGAATCACACTTTACCACTATCAGAGTCGGGGTGATCAGCGACCTGATGGGTGTACACTCCGTACCTCCTGACCTATTTTCAGGCGTGACCTGAAACCCTCAATTGAACTAAATTTCCAACAGGAAACCACTCTGGGGTGCCCATGCTGGTAAAATCATTGTGACTATCATCACTAAACTGTGAGTGGTCTCAAGGTGGGCCGATGGCTATGCTAACCTTCCCTTTGGAAGGGCTTCCTGGTTTGAGTCTTTGTGGCGATGGGCAAGCCTCGTGGGGTTGGAAACCATGGTTACTCGAAAAAATAGCCCAACAAGACTATAGTAAGGGTCAGGAAAAAAAAAAAAAAAAAAAACTGATAATACCTTGACTCCTTCCCAGAGTATTTCCAACTTGCTGTTTTCCAATCGAACAACCTCCACATTGTGCATATCAATGTTGATACATTCTAAAGGGAATCCATACCATTCCAAGTACTTCAATTTTTTAAAAGAGAAAGACGGCATGTCATCTGTGGAACAAGTCCAAGAAAGTTGAGGATCAAGTAACTGAATTAACCTCAAATTGCTCATCTTTCTAAAGGCCTCCACTTGCACAGTTATTACTTCTTCTTTTTTCTCAAAGTCCAATCTAATGCTTTCAACTGACTCTGTTCCCTGGAAAATATGGAGAGAATTAAAGCTAATTCAAGAAAAATATTATATATATTATACGTTAATGTATAACATTAGATATATTATACCGAACATTCTGTCAATACATGAAGTACGTCCCTACGGTCCCTCAATCTACTGCGTAGTCCTGGTTCATCTTCACTTTCTTGGCGGACTATTTCTTTGCCCATATCCCTTATCGCATGAAGCATCAACAATAGAGCTCCCCTTTTAACTAGACCTTTATCCGCAAGATCCTGAATTTGAATAACAGGGAAAAATGCAGTTTCTTTATTGAGTAATAACTTAACTGCTAAATCCTTATACATTCCATCAAAGAAACAAGCAATGTCCAGAAATAACTTCTGGGCTCTTTTATTAAGGGAATCATAGCTTATCCGAAGCTGCTTTTGAACATCATCATGGGGAATTATTTTTAGCATCTCCAATAAGTCAGGCCATTGTTGTCTCCCTGAATTTCATTGTAAATGCTCTTTTAAAATGTCGAGACTTCAAACTCATTAACTTAAGGTAACCAACTGGTAAAGCCCACCAGCACAAACCGGGGTAAACTATTTCGTCTTTTACCCCCCAACATTTTTAAATATCAACTAATGTTCAGTCTTTTTTACTAGATGTAAGCTGAGTAAGAAGAGCTGGTAACAAATGAGGACCTACTCTTCTATTTAAGAAGCCTCATTTTGTGTGAAAGACGAGTGAGGTGGTTTTTAGGATTCCACCGTAGGCCGCCGTTTATCTCTTGTAGTCACAATTATTTTACTTCCAGCTGCGAAGGATGCAGGATGAATACCTAAAGCTTGTAACTGTTCAAAGTTATCCACATCATCAAGTACCAAGAGAACCTTTCGGCCGGATATCAATTTTCTTATTTTTGAAACTCCATGATTATGACTATGCATGATTGGAAACTTATCATTCTGGGTTAAACAAGAAATTAGCTCCTTCTGCAAATAAGACTCCCAATTTGAACCCGGACAATGCTGGTGGACATCGGCAAAAAAACAGCATTTGTCAAACTTTGCAGCAATTTTGTTATAGGTGGCTCTCACAATAGTCGATTTACCTATCCCACTAATCCCCAAAACTGCAACAATAAAAACATTTTCCAAATCCATCCTCAAAGTTGAAATAAGTTCACATACTCGTGGTTCTATCCCAATAGGGTAGTCTGTCACATACAGTTCTTGCGGATTTTGCATGTTTTCGAGCTCTTTAACGATTTGACATACAAACTTATCTTCGTTGTCCCTGACAAAGTTTATATAGAAACTCAATGGTGAGTAATGTGGTGTTTGAACTTCTTTTTGGCGGAAAAAGAAACGCATTGATATGGATCATTTCCATCCAATTTAATTACGGAGTACAATATGTAAGATGAAAATAAGTACCTTTCACACAATACTAAAACATAAAACCAAGAAATCCATAAACAGTTAGTTATCTCTACTTGTGTCAATATTCTGTTATGGTAATTTAACCTTTTTTTTTTGTCCGGTTTTGATCATTATTGTCTATTTACTTGCATCATATCATCTCAATATTTTATAGTATGTCTCTATGTTTTGAGACATGCAGTATTGCAAAATTGTAGATATATATAAACTAAAGTGTGAGAATTTTAGGGAGAAGAGTTACCCATCAAGCAATTTGAAACCAGACAATTGAGCTGCATCTTTTAAGGCTTGTCTCCATTCCTGAACTCTCTCTACATCAAAATGGATCTCATGAGCTCCAAAAGCCTTGTTGAAAGGACCTTGTTGTTTTCTGACATCCGATGGTTCGACTTTATAAAATACTGGAAGAATTTTTCTTTGGTGAAACTTGTGAAAACAATCCATAATATCAACCAACTCATCGAGACACCTTATAGAAAATGCATAGTTATTGGAAAACACAAGGACATATATCTCGGACTCTTCTATTGCTTTCAACGTCTCGGAACATACATCTTTACATATAGGGAGCATGGTGTGATGAATTACGCTGAAACTATGGCGCTTAAGAGCTCCGGTGAGGTGGCTTATGAAGCTCTTGCCAATATCTTCAGAGAAACTGATGAGCACATCATTTTTCGGCTTACTAAAATGGGGTTGCATCTCATCATGATAATCATTTGGATTCTTTTTCCTCTTAGAAAAAGAGGTAGATGATGAGTATGGATTCATGTTTCAAATCTTGAAGCCAAAATTATTTTGCTCGTACTCTTTTTTCTCGTAATTTCCTACTAACAATGTTTATGCTTGAAGAATGAACAAATCTACATGTGAGAGTAATACATACGTTCAAACTTCAAACCATGAACATTTAGTAAACTAACAATCTTATGTTTTACAAACAAGGGATTACTATTTGTTTGCACTTGTCAGGGTTTGTACTTTTATTTGTGATGTTATCCAAATCAGACACGATTCGGAGGATTAAAGATAGCCACACACTCACACTATTAAGATAGCGTTTATCAATAAAGATAGTCAACACATTCACACTATTAAGATAGCGTTTAGTCGGTCAGAAATACCCTTCTTTTCTAAGAATTTTTTCACAAAAAATTGAACAAACTGAAAACTTGTTTAGTCAAAAAATTTTCAAAAGAAATGAAAATCACACTTCTCAAATTTTAAACAAAAATCTGAAAAGTCCAATTTACTCTTCTCTACTTTCACATCTCACTAAATAAAAAGTAATTAAACAGGTTTTCAAAGTTCTCGACACTTCTCTAGAGGAGAAAAACCTTCCTTTTTCTCAACGAAAACGAGAAAGTGAGAAAAAAAATCTGCAACTAAATGCAACTCTTAATTAGTTCTCATGTTATTTGATAAATGAAATTTTCCCAACCAAGAATCCAAAATGTTAGGGGGTGCTTGGTTGAAATTGAAAGGGACAAAATAATTAAAAAAAAAGAATGACAATCCTTCATGATCGGACCGGCCGAACAATCGAGATCACAATCTCACAATCTTACTTTACACGTGAAATGGCTTACTTTATTATTTTTTTCTTTTTCTTTTTTATTTCATCCTAATTAGTTTTGAATAAAAAATCGTTTTTCTTTAATAACTATTAATATATAACTTTAAAAAAAAACTAAAAACACAGTTTTGTTTATTTATTTTTTTTGAACATCATGATATAAAATTTATAAAAAACGGAGATGTTTTAAAAAAAAATATTTTATATATAAAAGAATTATATAAAATCTAATGT
Organism: Artemisia tridentata subsp. tridentata; assembly: GCA_021014915.2. NCBI lineage: Eukaryota > Viridiplantae > Streptophyta > Magnoliopsida > Asterales > Asteraceae > Artemisia > Artemisia tridentata. The sequence goes on along the minus strand of CP139507.1, from coordinate 130,063,287 downwards.
AATAAAAAAAATTTATGTATTAGTTTCAAATAAGTTTTTTTTATATATTTCAGATAAATAATTTTTTATTTCAAATAAAATAATTAATATAATATATTAAAGTAATTATATATAATATTTATATAATAAAAAGTTAGATTGGGTTGGATTGTGAGTGTGAGAGTAAAAATGAGTTAGATTGGTTTGTGTATGTGGAGGGGAGAGAAATTAATATTTAATTAGAGATTGGATTGTTGAAGATCATTGATGGGGATAGTCTTAGGGGGTGCTTGGTTGAAATAGGGGAAAGGGAAAAGGAATGGTAATGGGAATACTATGGGTGCGTTTAGTTGGAGAAAAAATTCTCTTATTTTCTATTTCTAGTTTTGTAAAAATTTGGAAGGGAAATTTATCTCCACAAAACACTTGAAAATATAAAAAAACGCGTAATTGATGTTTGTAATTTCTATTTTGAAAAAGGAGATGAAGGGTTGTGGGTCACTAAGAAAAATAACTAAAATTTGTTTTGTAATTTTCTTTATTAAGTTAGTATATAAGGGATTTTGTGTTTTGCAAAATATTTTGTTAGAAAATGTTTATTTGAACGCAATCTATGTTTTACTTGTTTTTCAGAAAACATTTTGTAGAAAACAAGAGTATAAACTAAATGCATCACAATGGGGTTATTTAATTGCATTGAAATCGCTTGGCAAAAGTTGTAAAGAAATAGGAATGAAATTTATTTTTTGTGACATATTAAAATGCTTATAAAAGAATCACGAACAACATCCAAAAACATAATACATTAACAAGAAATAACACAAATTATACCAAAATAATCTCCAACAAGAAAAGTGAAATACAAATCAAAATAACACATATGACATGTGGCCGTTGCTTATCGCCAACCTCATAAACCCAAAATGGGTCGAGCAAGAAATTTAAAAATAAGCAAAGCATTTGAAACTGAAATTAATATCAAGATTAACTTGTGATAATTAATGAAGACGTCAAATTAAATGTGTTGCGTCAAAAGAGGAAAAAAAAAGGGATGTGTTAAAATAACGGGGTCTATACCCTAGTCTACCTTTTTTTTTTTTTTTTTTTTTTTTAATTCTTCACGTGGCCTAAGACATCTTGGCATCATTTGCATGGTTTTACTTTTTTATTTTTTTTTATTATTTTTATATATTAGATGAGTTGGTCACATCTTGACATCTTGGCCCGGTTAAGACAACATAAGCTAGACCTTCCGATGTCGAATCGCGACACAAAGTTTCAAAATAAAATTCACCTTTCAAAAAAAACTAAAAATATATATATTAACAATAATGGAAAAAAAATTAATTTCGAAATAAAAAAAATTTAATTTCGAATTTTTTTTTTAAGTAAGTTGTTAAAAAAAATTAATTTCGAAATAAAAAAATACATTTCTTTTTATGGGACGGTAAAAAAAAGTTGTAAAAGTATAAAAAAAAAATGGGTTGTAAAAGTTATAAAAAAAAATTTTAATTTTGAAATAAAAAAAAATTTTAAAAAAAAAAGTTGTAAAAGTTATAAAAAATAAAAAATAAAAAAATACATTGTCATAACAAAAAAAAATATTTCAGAAAAAAAATGGAAAAAAAAATTAATTTCGTTAATAAAAACGTTTTTAGATCTAAAATAGAGAGAGAAAAAGAGAGAGCAGTGAGATAGAGAGAGAGAGATTAGTGTGTGTGTGTGTGAGAGAGTGAAAAAGAGAGAGCAGTGAGATAGAGAGAGAGAGAGAGAGAGATTCCCTACCCACTATAGCCCCCGTCTTTATAACCCCACCCCAAAAAAATTATAAAAAAGTAGTTAATGGGAGAAGTTATTGAAAAGTTGGAGGAAAAAATTGCATAAGTTATTACCCACTATTGGGTAATGATTAATTATATAAAGGGAAAATACTATCAAAATGCACTGAACTTGACACATTTTGTAATTCTGTGTAGTGATCTTTTTTAATCTAATAAAGTAACAAACTTTTTAATTCCGACTATTTTGTGCACTCGTTGGCTTCCTAGTTCAACTAAGCTTGCCCGTTCCACGTGGTATATACACGCTGTTTTTTTTTTTTCCCTAAATTCCACCTTGTTTTTCCAGATAGACATTCCACAACACAGATAAGAATTACTGGTCCCCCCCCCCCCCTCGGTTATTATAAACACATCCCCACCACACCTTTATCACTTTTAAACGCTAACCCTAACCCGAAAAATAACAAAAAATATGAGATCATCATCTTCTTCAACTTCTTACCGTCGATACAACCAAGATGTCGCCAATTTGACATACTGTGAATGTCCATATCCCATTCCAGTTCAGGTATCATGGACACTCGATAATCCAGGAAGACGTTTCAAGGGATGTTCAATACGAGATAAAAGGAGGAAGTGTGAAGTGTACGGTTTTCTTGATGAAGAACTTCCTAGTGAGTACTACAAACAATTGTTCTTTGATTTGCATGAGGAGAACAAAGCATTGAAGAACATGTACAACAAAACTAGAGGTATGGATGATGGTAACAAGAAGATGGTTATTGATTCTAACAACCAGATGGTTATGCTGAACGAGTCAAACAAGCAAATGGTTATGCTTTATGATTTGAAGGATGATTTGACTTCTATAAAGTCAAAATTGAATGCCAATGATAGGCTAATGTTTGTGGTTTGTATGTGTTTGTTGTTCCTATGTGTTGTAATTGGGTACCTTGTTGTAGCTTAAGCAAATGTAGCTTTTGTATGTGGTTGTTTTTAGTTGTAAACCTGCACTATCAGTTTAATGAACTATCAGTGTAATGTTGTAGATCGTTTCTATCAGTCTTTTGTGTTGGTTGCAAGTGGGTTTTGTATATCAGTTTCATTGTTGATTGCAAATAGGTTTTGTTTAATGAAAATGGTAAAGTTTAGCCAACATGTGTTAATGAAAATGGTGAAGTTTTGCCTGTTTTTGTCCACATCAATGGACTGTTTTGTCCTTGGTCTTGCAAATTGACTATTTTGGCCTTGGTCCTGCAAACACTATTTTTTTCTCATGTCTGCACACATGAAAAAGTAATGTCATGACTGCACATTTTCATGCCTGCAAGAAGGGTACCAAACACTATTTTTTTCTTGACTGTCAATTGACTACTTTTGCAGTTTTGAAACACTAACCAAGCATACCTTTTCCTCTATAAAAACCAAACACACCAAGCAAGCTCCCACCACCCCCATTCTAGCTACTGATACAATGAGTTCAAGCAGTTCTAAAGGTCTTCAAAAACCTATGCCATGGGAAGACTACTTTCCAAAGGGTTATTCTGGATCAAAGACAAAAAAGGATGATGCTAGGAAGATTCAAACTCCTAAAAAGACTGACAAAGAGCTTTTTGATGAGAGGGTTCAGGTGCTAGGCCTTCCCAATGATCAGACTTGTGAAGACAATGGTATAAAACCATTTGCTCTAAAAAAATCCCAAAGTTTATTCAAAAGGGAAGGGTAAAAACAAAATGGTTTAGTTGATTTAGGAAGTACTGTATTTGAATAAATCTGTTGTAACCTGAATAATCATGTTGTAACCCGTTTGTACTACTTTATTTGACTTTCTGAAGTCAATGTTCAAGTGTGTTGAAGCAAGTTTGCCTTTCCAGGTTGTAAACACATGTTACAAACACAAATTTTGCACAAGTCATAACTAGATTAATAACATTAAAAGTCATAAGTTGATTACATACTAGAGTTAGGTATGTGCACCAAATACATATTCACAAAAGATAGACAAAAGATGTGCACACCATCAAGAGTTTCCTACATCTGTATTACAACATACAGATTCACAAAAGACATCAAGTTTACCTAATGTTTCATACTTACTACATAATATAACAAAGTGGTAACTTAGTGGTAACAAAGTTAATCCACATCAACTGAATTGGCCTGTGATGAACCAATCCCTGGAATGATCTTGGCAAGTTTCTTCTTTAAAATCCTTTCACTTGGTGGCCTTGGTCTTACAAAGTTGACCAGCTTGTGCTTCTCTTCCATGGTTTACAGCTTGTTGCATTTCATTGTTCACTTGAGATTGTTGAGTTGCTGGTTCAGTTTGTTGATGGGGTTGTGTGGCAGGATCTTGGCTTTGTTCAATGGGGTCTGAAACAGCTTGAGATTGTGCCTTCCTTGCTGCAACTGTATATGTCAAGCCCTTTCTAATTCTCTTCCCTAATGTTCCTGAAGTAGTTGGACCTGCACTTGACAAACTTCCAAACAAAGATCTCTTGACACCCAAACTACTAGGATCTCTCAAAGGTACTTCAACTCTTGCACCCTCACTTGCTGCTCTAGCAGGTACTCTTGCAGGTTCATTGACATTTATTGTGCTCCCAGCACTTCCAACACCTACTGTTTCAGGTGTTCCTTTGTTATTCTTCCTTGGTCTCCCTTTTTTAGCAGGTTGCTTTGGTGGTATCAATACAGTTGGATTACAACAAGATAGCCTGTTGTGGCCTTTCTTTAAACAATTACTACATGTCATCTCCACACCAGCCTTAGATACTTTATTATGGTTTTTTCTTTCATGTGTTGCCCTGATTCTTTGTTTCCTAGGCCTGCCTGGCATTTTTTTTGGTTTTGGAGGTAAGACTTTAGAGTATTGGCTAGAGTCTGGCCAAAAGGTCATCCCACCCACAGGATTCATGTATTGATGGTATATTTCATGGTTGGTGAGTACCCTAAAACATGGTGGAAGATAATCTTCTGGCCTCTTGTTTATTTTAAACATGACAACAATTGCATGAGAGCATGGCACACCTGAGAGTTGCCACATTCTGCATGAGCAGGTTCCCACATTCGCATCAACTCTGAATGCATCACAACCATTTCTAACCTCATATGTGTCCCCTCCAGCAGGAATAACATGCCAAAACCTATAGTTTAACATTAACTATATAAGTAATTGTAATAAACAGCCATACTTAACTATGCATGATAAACAAAAACTAATATTTACATACCTGTGTTCATCTTTGTTTAACTCAAGCCTTTTCTGAATATTTGGGCAAATGGCACCATCCCATTTATCCATAATATTCCTCATAGTATTTAACCTTTCCATTACAATAGCCCTCATGGACCCCAACATGGTTATCAAAGGCTTATTCCTGACACTTAACAGCACTGAGTTGAAGCACTCACTAAAATCATTCTCAACAGCTTCACAGTTAGTACCTAGCTTAAAGAAAGCTCTTGACCAGGTTTTAGGATCCTTTTTAACTAAATACTCATGTGCACCAGGATTGGCTTTCTTAATTCTAAGCATGATCTTATTGAAAAGTTCTGGATAACTTGCCTTTGATGCAGCCCAAAATAAACTTCTGAATTCTACACCGCTGTATTGCTTTCTGAAACCCTCATAGATGTGCCTAGCACACTGTCTGTGCTCAGCCAATGGCATCACATCCTTGACAGCCTCAATCAAACCCTGCATATACAAATATTCAATCAATGTGAAATTAGAAACAAAGACAATTATTACAAATAAATGAGTATGACAAAGAATGTGTAAATATACCTTGTGCTGATTTGACATAAGTGTCAATCCATTCCCATTGGGCATGCCTATATCTTCCTCAAGTAACTCTAAAAAGCATGTCCAGTTATCCTTATTCTCAACATTCACAATTGCCCAAGCAATAGGAAATATGTGATTGTTGCCATCCCTTCCAATTGCAGTTAAAATTTCATCAACATTTGGTTTCTTTAAAAAGCAACCATCTAATGCTATTATAGGCCTACACCCGAATACAAATCCCTTTTTCAAAGCACTGAAACAACAACAGAACCTATCAAAGTATGTCTTATCATCTGGATTAACAGTCACCCCTAGCTTAACTGTGGAACCCTCATTTGAATCCAATATTGCCTTACCATATGACCTAATCATAGCATAATGTTCCTCAGTGGTTGCCTGGTGATTTGTCGTCAATTATAGTATATAAATTTCTCCAAAGGATTTACAAAGGAAATATGTAAACCCGAGTCGTTTTCCCAACGAAGGAATGAATGGAATTAAGTGATTTTGGGACGTGAAACGTGTCGTGAATAGTGATAAAAGTGAGAAATTGGATTTTTAAGCTAAAGTTTTCAAATATAAACTAAAAACAACTAATTAAGCAAGGTAAACAATAATCTAAAACACGTGTAAGCAAAAACGTAAGGGAAACTTAAAAACGCGCACGCTCGGGCTAAACCCAAGCTTTTAAAGTGAAAACTAAGGAATTCTAACCCTAGAAACGCAATTCTAATTTTCTTAAGTCCTAATTAACCAAAATGAATTTTAGAAAAAAGGAATTTTTTTTTTAATTTAATTTTCTTTGAATTAAAAACTAGTTTTAACTAATTAAATGATTAAAAACATTAAAACAATTTATAAAAAATCTAATCTTTTTATAAAAATTACTTTACACTAAAAGAAAGGAAAGAAAAATAAAATGGGAGAAAAAGCTGTTTACAATAAGCAGTTATAAGCAATTTAAAAAAAATAAGCTATCTTAGGAAAAACTTGGTTAAGTAAAAAATAGTGTAAGGTTTTAACTGAAGAAGTCCCAAGGGCAAACGGTTAAGGGTGTGTGTTGTGAGGTGTGGGAAGAGTGAGGTCACAGGTTCGAATCCTAGCCTCACCTTTTTGCTAACTTATTATTTTTTTATTTTTATTTTAAAACTTAATAAACAAAAGATAAAAAGCTAATTTTGTAAAAACAATTGTAATACCTGAAATTCTATAACATGTAAAATGACCAAATTGCCCCTGGGAATTTAAATCTAAATAAAACATATGTAAAGCACAAAATAAATTCCAAACTTCTAGCAATGAACAAGTAATGATCCCAAATATTTTTAACAACTACATTTAACATTTATACAAGCTATGAAAATTACTAAAATGCCCTTGGGCGCCTAATGTTATTTAAATTCAAATTCATGATTTAAATAAAAGTTATTTAAAGGAAATTAAGAGCAATTAAAGGAGATAATTAAAACCATAAATTGCCTAATCAAAAATTCCGAAAATATGGCCCAATTACCCTCCCCTTTGACCGGTTATCTCTTAAAAATCATTCCACACATTTTATGTTAACAAACCCTAAATTACCGATTGAAGAAAAACACACAAACATTTTCTCTAGCCTTCATTCGATCACCACAAATCCCTAAACTATTTTCCTGAGTTCGAGTACAATCCTAAGAGGCTTAGAAAAATAATCCTAGAGGTGTTCGTGGGCTGTTTCGTTCGTGGCGAAATTTTCTTGGTCGAACCTTTGTTTTGAGGTAATAATTCCAAATCGATGCTACGATTTTTTGTACGCTCAAATTATCATTTTTCTCACGTTCTAATACTAATTTGTAACCTACGAAAATTAGCTGGGAGGCTGGTTGTGGCTGAATCGATCGTGGGAAATTATTTCTTAATCGCGCTATACGTATAAGGTATATTCTAAAATAATTCATACGAGCCAAACTAAATTCGTTCTTCATTTTTCTCATGTTCCTCACGTCGAATATGATTTATGAAAATTGTTTACAAGGTCGTGAAAGAGCTCGTGAAGGCGTGGGAATTTTGGACCATATCGAGTGCATTATTTTCGTTCGGCCTATCCTTCACGTTCAAAACTCGGTTTGGTAATTTTACCATACTCCCTGATCCTTAAGAACACCATATAAATTATGCTATTCGATTCATGCATGATCTTCCTATTATTTGTGAATTAAAATCTTTATCGAACCTAAAATCTAAAATAATAGTGTTCGACCGAATTGAGACTTGTGTTTAATTTTATTTGACACCTTATGAATATGTTAACATGGGAAAAATACAATTTTGATTTATCATGGTCTATACGAATTATTTTCGAATTTAGTTTAAAACCGGATTTAGAAATATTTTGGGAAAGATATGTAATCGATCGATCTAGGGTTTTTAATCATGAAGTAGGGCTTGTTTTGGGATATTGAATGAGGTATAATGATTAGCTAATTATTTGGTTTGGTTAGGGCTTGAATTCGAATTAACAAAGTGTTATACGATTTTTATTTTAAAACTTAAGGGATCGAATTGTACTTTTTAAATCTTATGGGTTACTTTTGAAACTTTATAAACCTTGTGGGATGTCGTATAAAAACTATTAGAGGGACCTTTTGTGTAAAATAAATGTTTAAAGGTTTATTTTGAAATTATATTAAAGTTTAAGTCGATTTTATAAACAATTAAACTAGAGGGACTAAACTTGTAATTTTGGGAAACTTATGGTCCATTCGTGTAATAAATCCTATTTAAAGTGTTTTGGGTCATTTTGATAAATTAAGGGGCTGATATGTAATTATTGTTAATATAAGATGGAAATTATAAAGTAAAGGACTAAATATGTAATTATTATAACTTGAGGGGCTTGAATTGTAAAACTTATATTTTGGAGGTTCCAAGTCGTACCACATTATAAAATAAGGATACCATGTGTAATTTGTAAAACTAAGGGGCTTAAAATGTTAATATGAATATCTTAAGGACTAAAATGTAACTTCATAAAGTTAAGGGACTAAAGGTGTAAATTATGAAACCTCAGGGGTATAAAATGTAAACTTGGGTAAAATAACCTTAACTTGACCTAATTTATAATTATGGAAATATTACTAAATATAAAAACTTACTAAATAAGGAAACTTTCTAAAAATGGAAACCTGCTAAAAATAGAAAGTTACTTAATATGGAAATGGGATCTTTAGTAATCATGTCTTTACTCCTCTAGGTGTGAAGAGGGAGTAGTTCTGTGCTCTTTATCATCTTTTTCAGTGTGATCCTTGTCAAGCAATAAGGTACAGATATTCTGCTTCTTTAATAAGAGGCCTTCATTCTCTTATTATGATTCATATTAGGGTTTCCCTATACCATTGCCATGTTTCCTTATTTCATGCACTCCGATCTTTTGGACCATCATGATATTGAACCTTTTATGATTATGAACCTTTCATTCATGAACCTTTGCTTATGAACCTTTACTTATGAACCATGCTTATGAACCATGATTATGAACTTATGAAACATGATATTGACCTATGCAAGTGAACTTAAAACATGATTCATGATATTTGACCTTTACCCTCAGTTTGATACTACGAGCCACTCACTAGGCATGAGGGTTTCATGTCCATGTCAGTCGATGCACCGATGGCATGACTCTAGGGCAGGAGAGTGATGACCTGTCCCGTCCCTGCATGTTATGTTTACGTAGAGGCAGATTATGGCCACCTGGGGCGTATGGATGCATCCTAGATTTGTTCATGTACATGTTATGTTATGTTATGTTATGTTATGTTATGTTATTCATGGTGACTGATGGTGTGTGCGATACACGTCTTTCACACTCCGGGAGCTAGCTACTCCACCCATGATGAGGACACCCCTCATATTTACAGGATACTAAGAGGTCTCCCCTCTACATGTTTATGGCTATGATTATGATTATGATTTCATGTTATGGGCTCGTAGTGGATTACTGACCTTTCTTTACCATGCACCTTTATCCTTTCCCTTATGACACCATGTATTCTTACCATGTATTCTTATCATGTACTCATGCTTCCATTCTCATTTACTCATGTATTATTCATTATGCTACTGCTTGTTACGTTATATCTGTTCACTGAGCTCTAGTAGCTCAGCCGCGTTTCTTTTCCCGCGGCAGGTAATTAAGCTAGGAGCTGGGCATGGCTTTGGGGTTGAGTGCACTTGAGTGGAGCTTGTTCTTATAGCTTATCTACCATTTGATTTTCTTTAGACTTTATGTTGCCATTGTTTGGGCATTGAACTTATGTACTTCCTTTATTTCCTTTCATTTGGATATAAGTCATGTTGACTTATTATTGGATTATGTATTGACTTCCGCTATTTTGGTTTATGGATACTATGTTGTTCTGATATGAAACCATATATTTGTGATATCTTTACCCTTGTCGGGTTGGGGGTGTTACAATTTATGGTATCAGAGCCAGGTTTCCGAAACCCGTTGGCTTAGGCCTTTGACCTGTGAGGATTGGGTAGACATTAGGTTTTCCTTTCGCGTACTCTTTTCCTTAATCTGCTCTGTCATATTTTTGTTTCACCTTACTAATCGTCTTCGTAATTCTATAGATGGTTAACACTCGTCACCAAGAGTATAACAGTGGAGGAGATGCTGAAATCCCCAATCTGGAGGCTATGGTGGCTAATGCTATAGCCAATCTGCTACCGGGCCTTAACACTGATGCGGTGATCAACCGGCTTATTAATGGTGGGGCTACTTCATCTGGGGGTGCTAGCAGTTCTTCTGGTGGTGGGGGCCGACCCACTACCATTAATGGGTGGCTGGAGAGTTTTAATAAACTCAAGCCGTTGTCCTTCACTTCTGCTGCTACTCCTCATGCAGCAGAAGAATGGATCACCCACATGGAGAAACTGTTCGAGGTGTTAGGTTGTGAGGACGAGTTCAAGACTCGTCTGGCTGTGTTCAAGTTAGAGGGTGATGCGCTCAACTGGTGGAAAGCGCACAAAGAAGCTAAGGGTGGTGATGCATATGTTCTTGGTTGTTCATGGGCTGATTTTCGTACCACGTTCTATAATCGGTACTTTCCTGTTTCTGAGCAGCAGAGATTCATTAGGGAGTACAACACTATCTCTCAGCTTGATTCTGAGAATGCTGGGCAGTATCTGGAGCGGTTTCAGAGATTAGTGAGTTTTGTGGGTCCGCTTGCTGGGGATGCTAAGCAGCAGGCTAGACAATTCAAATAGGGACTCAAGAGGTTAGTAACCTATTTAAGTTGATGGTTGGTACCAATAGACATTAATACATTTTTCTTTTGCTATTGTATTAGGTGGGTACTAGACCGCATACTTAATGATGAGTTTCGAGACCCGGCAGAATGTTGCGACGCAGCTCGCAATATCGAGATATTTCATCAGGGATCTGGGTATAAGAGAAACAGAGATGGGGATAGGATTCAGACTCAGGGTCAGAACAGGGATTTTAAGGGCCGGAATGACAGGAATTATGATTCTCGTGGACAGGGGGATCGACGATACGACCATCAGGGTCAGGCTGGCAGGAACTATGATCAGAAGAGGTCGGATACTAGAGGGCAGGATTCCAGGTTCACTCCTAGGCAGGGAGATGACCGCTCGGGACGCAACACCAGTCAGAAACAGTGGAGAGACCAGACTGCTAGGGGTAATCAGCAGAGCAGGGCTCCGGGTTCTAGTTCTCAGGGAGGTGCATCTGGGGGTTCATATTCTTATCCTATTTATACTACGTGTGGCAAGCGCCACAGTGGACCATGTCGTCGGGCTTCTGGGACTTGTTTTGGATGTGGTTCGATAGAGCATCGTGTGAAAGATTGTCCCAAGCAAAACCCGGAGAAAACCGGGAACTATCTACCTCCCCCTCCACCCAACACTGGCCGTGTATATTCTATGACTCGGGATCAGGCGGCACAGTCTTCAGGTACGATTACGGGCGTTTTATATATTGGTGATCACGCTATTTTCACACTTTTTGATACTGGAGCTACACACTCGATTATATCTTTAAATCTGGTTAAGAAACTTAAAATATTACCAACACCACTAAGTAATCAAGTATCCCTCTCCACTCCCATGAAACTCAGTACTCTTATTGATCATGAATATGTAAATTGTCCTCTACGATTCGATGACCGGATTTGTTCGGCAAATCTGCTCCCTTTGGACATGGTTGATTTCGATGTTATTCTGGGCATGGATTGGTTATCTTTTCATAGAGCCACCATTGACTGTCATGCTCGAAAAGTAATTTTTGGTGATCTAACTCAGCCTGAATTTGTTTTTCATGAAACACGCTCTCTAAAATCTGTGAAAATTATCTCTGCTTTGAAAGCAAGGACTCTAATATCTCATGGTTGCCAAGGTTATTTGGCCTCTGTTAAAGATTCTTCTGTAGAGAGTCCTGATATTAATACTGTTCATGTTGTTCGGGAATTTTCTGATGTTTTCCCTGAAAAACTTCCTGGTCTTGCTCCGGCCAGAGAGGTTGAATTTAGTATCGATCTGATTCCCGGCGCTGAGCCTATCTCTAAGGCTCCGTACCGGATGGCACCGGTGGAACTTAAGGAGTTAAAGGAGCAGCTAGAAGAGTTATTGGACTGTGGATTTATTCGTCCGAGTGTGTCACCATGGGGTGCTCCTGTACTTTTTGTAAAGAAGAAAGATGGGTCTATGCGGTTGTGTATCGATTACCGGGAGTTAAACCGCATCACTATTCGAAACCGTTATCCGCTACCTCGCATCGATGATTTGTTCGATCAGTTACAGGGAGCTAAAGTATTCTCCAAGATTGACTTGCGATCTGGTTATCACCAGTTGCGGGTTAAAGAGCAGGACATCTCTAAGACTGCTTTCCGTACCCGGTATGGACATTATGAGTTTTTAGTTATGCCTTTTGGGTTAACGAATGCTCCTGCAGTATTTATGGACTTAATGAACCGGGTTTTCCATGAATTCCTTGATAAATTCGTCATCGTCTTCATTGATGATATTCTGGTATATTCTAAGTCGGCGGAAGAGCACGAGCAGCATTTGCCTATTGTTTTGGGTATTCTGAGACAGCAGAAATTATACGCTAAATTTTCCAAGTGTGAATTCTGGTTGGACCGAGTTGCTTTCCTTGGTCACGTCGTGTCTGCAGATGGGATTACCATGGATCCAGCGAAGGTTGAGGCTATCACAAAATGGCCAAGACCTACCACGGTAACCGAAGTCAGAAGTTTTATGGGTTTAGCTGGCTACTAACGACGTTTTGTCGAGGGGTTTTCGAAGTTGGCTTTACCGTTGACTCAGTTGATGAGAAAAGGTGAAAAGTTTGTGTGGACGGATGAGCGTGAGCAGAGCTTTGAGGAGTTGAAACGACGACTAGTGTCTGCACCTATTTTGACCTTACCGTCGGGTTCGGGAGGATTTCAGATTTATAGTGATGCTTCCAAAAAGGGTTTAGGTTGTGTTCTCATGCAGAACGGGAAGGTAATTGCCTATGCTTCAAGGCAGTTAAAACCCTATGAGTAAAATTATCCGACCCATGATCTAGTGTTGGCAGCTGTGGTATTTGCGTTGAAAATATGGAGACATTACTTATACGGTGAATCATGTGATATCTTCACGGATCATAAGAGTCTCAAATACATATTTACCCAGAAGGAGCTCAACATGAGGCAGAGGAGATGGTTGGAGCTTCTGAAAGATTACGACACTAATATCCAGTATCATCCCGGCAAGGCGAATGTTGTTGCCGATGCACTCAGCAGGAAATCGGGTATGATTGCTAGTATAAATATCGAGCCTCGTATTCTTCAGGATTTAGAGCGGTTAGAGGTTGAGATATGTGTAAAGGGCGTTAGTGGTTATTGGGCGAGTCTGAAGGTGGAATCAAATCTGATGCTGCGGATTAAGGAAGCCCAGAAGGACGATGGTGAACTCTGGGCTATTGTGCAGAATGTCGAGGAAGGTAAGCAGTCTGAGTTTCGGGTCGACGATAGTGGTATTGTATGGTATGGGGATCGATTATGTGTTCCTAATGATTCTGATCTTCGTGAGGCTTTGTTGACCGAGGCTCATAGTTCTCCTTTTTCTATCCATCCTGGTTCTACCAAGATGTATCGGGATCTGAAGCAACATTTCTGGTGGAACGGCATGAAGCAGGATGTGGCATCGTTTGTAGCTATATGTATGACCTGTCAGCAGGTCAAGATTGAACACCAGAGAGCTAGTGGGTTATTGCAGCCTTTGGAGATTCCAGTGTGGAAGTGGGATGAAATATCCATGGATTTTGTTTGTGGTTTACCGTTGACTCGTAGGAAACATGATGCGATTTGGGTGGTCGTTGATCGGCTAACTAAATCCGCTCATTTCTTACCCATCCGTATGAGCTACAGTGTTAGTAAGTTGTCCGAGATTTTCACGCAGGAGATTGTTAGATTGCATGGCACTCCTTCTTCTATCGTTTCTGATCGTGATCCTCGTTTTACTTCGCGCTTCTGGAAGGGATTGCATAAAGTTTGGGGTGTTCGTCTTAAATTCAGTACCGCTTTTCACCCCCAAACTGATGGTCAGTCGGAGAGGACCATCCAGACATTAGAGGATATGTTACGGGCGTGTGCGTTGGAATGGACGGGTAGTTGGGACGATTATCTGTGTTTGGTAGAGTTCGCTTATAATAACAGTTGGCACGCAAGCATTGATATGGCACCTTTTGAGATGTTATATGGGCGGAAGTGCAGAGCACCGGTATGTTGGAATGAAGTAGGGGAACGTATTCTTGAAGGACCTGAGATGATTGAGGTCACAAATGAAAAGGTTGCCACGGCTAAGGAGAAATTGAAAGAGGCACGAGCGCGTCAAAAGAGTTATGCGGATAAACACCGTCGGGATCTAGAGTTTAATGTCGGCGATCGGGTATTTCTTAAAGTATCTCCGTTCCGAGGCGTCAAACGTTTTGGTATTAAGGGCAAGCTCAGCCCTCGGTTTATTGGACCTTTTGAAATTCTGGAGCGTATTGGAGAAGTATCGTATCGTCTAGCTTTACCACCTCAGTTGGCTCATGTTCATAATGTATTTCATGTATCTCTATTGAGGGGATACAACTATCATCCTCTACATGTGGCTTCTTATCCGTTTGATCAAATCCGTCCCGATATGACCTTATCTGAAGAACCGGAAGCGGTGTTAGAGCGTCAAGAGCGCGTTATGAGAAATAAGGTCATTCCTTTTGTAAAGATTCTTTGGCGGAATCACCCAGCGCGCGAGGCAACCTGGGAGACCGAAGAGTCAATACGATCGAGTTATCCTCATTTCATGTTTTGATCTGGTATGTTCAGTTTCGTTTCTGTCATGTTTCCTTTCTTATGTCCTTGCAAATTTCGAGGACGAAATTTTTCTGTTAGTGGGGAAGAAGTTGTAATACCTAAAATTCTATAACATGTAAAATGACCAAATTGCCCTTGGGAATTTAAATCTAAATAAAACATATGTAAAGCACAAAATAAATTCCAAACTTCTAGCAATGAACAAGTAATGATCCCAAATATTTTTAACAACTACATTTAACATTTATACAATCCATGAAAATTACTAAAATGCCCTTGGGCGCCTAATGTTATTTAAATTCAAATTCATGATTTAAATAAAAGTTATTTAAAGGAAATTAAGAGCAATTAAAGGAGATAATTAAAACCATAAATTGCCTAATCAAAAATTCCGAAAATATGGCCCAATTACCCTCCCCTTTGACCGGTTATCTCTTAAAAATCATTCCACACATTTTATGTTAACAAACCCTAAATTACCGATTGAAGAAAAACACACAAACATTTTCTCTAGCCTTCATTCGATCACCACAAATCCCTAAACTATTTTCCTGAGTTCGAGTACAATCCTAAGAGGCCTAGAAAAATAATCCTAGAGGTGTTCGTGGGCTGTTTCGTTCGTGGCAAAATTTTCTTGGTCGAACCTTTGTTTTGAGGTAATAATTCCAAATCGATGCTACGATTTTTTGTACGCTCAAATTATCATTTTTCTCACGTTCTAATACTCATTTGTAACCTACAAAAATTAGCTGGGAGGCTGGTTGTGGCTGAATCGATCGTGGGAAATTATTTCTTAATCGCGCTATACGTATAAGGTATATTCTAAAATAATTCATACGAGCCAAACTAAATTCGTTCTTCATTTTTCTCATGTTCCTCACGTCGAATATGATCTATGAAAATTGTTTACAAGGTCGTGAAAGAGCTCGTGAAGGCGTGGGAATTTTGGACCATATCGAGTGCATTATTTTCGTTCGGCCTATCCTTCACGTTCAAAACTCGGTTTGGTAATTTTACCATACTCCCTGATCCTTAAGAACACCATATAAATTATGCTATTCGATTCATGCATGATCTTCCTATTGTTTGTGAATTAAAATCTTTATCGAACCTAAAATCTAAAATAATAGTGTTCGACCGAATTGAGACTTGTGTTTAATTTTATTTGACACCTTATGAATATGTTAACATGGGAAAAATACAATTTTGATTTATCATGGTCTATACGAATTATTTTCGAATTTAGTTTAAAACCGGATTTAGAAATATTTTGGGAAAGATATGTAATCGATCGATCTAGGGTTTTTAATCATGAAGTAGGGCTTGTTTTGGGATATTGAATGAGGTATAATGATTAGCTAATTATTTGGTTTGGTTAGGGCTTGAATTCGAATTAACAAAGTGTTATACGATTTTTATTTTAAAACTTAAGGGATCGAATTGTACTTTTTAAATCTTATGGGTTACTTTTGAAACTTTATAAACCTTGTGGGATGTCGTATAAAAACTATTAGAGGGACCTTTTGTGTAAAATAAATGTTTAAAGGTTTATTTTGAAATTATATTAAAGTTTAAGTCGATTTTATAAACAATTAAACTAGAGGGACTAAACTTGTAATTTTGGGAAACTTATGGTCCATTCGTGTAATAAATCCTATTTAAAGTGTTTTGGGTCATTTTGATAAATTAAGGGGCTGATATGTAATTATTGTTAATATAAGATGGAAATTATAAAGTAAAGGACTAAATATGTAATTATTATAACTTGAGGGGCTTGAATTGTAAAACTTATATTTTGGAGGTTCCAAGTCGTACCACATTATAAAATAAGGATACCATGTGTAATTTGTAAAACTAAGGGGCTTAAAATGTTAATATGAATATCTTAAGGACTAAAATGTAACTTCATAAAGTTAAGGGACTAAAGGTGTAAATTATGAAACCTCAGGGGTATAAAATGTAAACTTGGGTAAAATAACCTTAACTTGACCTAATTTATAATTATGGAAATATTACTAAATATAAAAACTTACTAAATAAGGAAACTTTCTAAAAATGGAAACCTGCTAAAAATAGAAAGTTACTTAATATGGAAATGGGATCTTTAGTAATCATGTCTTTACTCCTCTAGGTGTGAAGAGGGAGTAGTTCTGTGCTCTTTATCATCTTTTTCAGTGTGATCCTTGTCAAGCAATAAGGTACAGATATTCTGCTTCTTTAATAAGAGGCCTTCATTCTCTTATTATGATTCATATTAGGGTTTCCCTATACCATTGCCATGTTTCCTTATTTCATGCACTCCGATCTTTTGGACCATCATGATATTGAACCTTTTATGATTATGAACCTTTCATTCATGAACCTTTGCTTATGAACCTTTACTTATGAACCATGCTTATGAACCATGATTATGAACTTATGAAACATGATATTGACCTATGCAAGTGAACTTAAAACATGATTCATGATATTTGACCTTTACCCTCAGTTTGATACTACGAGCCACTCACTAGGCATGAGGGTTTCATGTCCATGTCAGTCGATGCACCGATGGCATGACTCTAGGGCAGGAGAGTGATGACCTGTCCCGTCCCTGCATGTTATGTTTACGTAGAGGCAGATTATGGCCACTTGGGGCGTATGGATGCATCCTAGATTTGTTCATGTACATGTTATGTTATGTTATGTTATGTTATGTTATGTTATGTTATGTTATGTTATGTTATTCATGGTGACTGATGGTGTGTGCGATACACGTCTTTCACACTCCGGGAGCTAGCTACTCCACCCATGATGAGGACACCCCTCATATTTACAGGATACTAAGAGGTCTCCCCTCTACATGTTTATGGCTATGATTATGATTATGATTTCATGTTATGGGCTCGTAGTGGATTACTGACCTTTCTTTACCATGCACCTTTATCCTTTCCCTTATGACACCATGTATTCTTATCATGTACTTATGCTTCCATTCTCATTTACTCATGTATTATTCATTATGCTACTGCTTGTTACGTTATATCTGTTCACTGAGCTCTAGTAGCTCAGCCGCGTTTCTTTTCCCGCGGCAGGTAATTAAGCTAGGAGCTGGGCATGGCTTTGGGGTTGAGTGCACTTGAGTGGAGCTTGTTCTTATAGCTTATCTACCATTTGATTTTCTTTAGACTTTATGTTGCCATTGTTTGGGCATTGAACTTATGTACTTCCTTTATTTCCTTTCATTTGGATATAAGTCATGTTGACTTATTATTGGATTATGTATTGACTTCCGCTATTTTGGTTTATGGATACTATGTTGTTCTGATATGAAACCATATATTTGTGATATCTTTACCCTTGTCGGGTTGGGGGTGTTGTAACAACAATAATATCAGAAAACTAACAATAAGCACAGAAATAGCAAATAAAATCAGAACAGTAGGCTTATAACAAGTAATTGAAGCTAATGCAAATCTAAATAAGCTAAAAAACTATCTAAAAGCTAAGGCACACTTAAATAAGCTAAGGCATTCTGAAAATAATCTAACTAAGCTAAGAGAATCAGAATAAGCAATCATAAGCAGATAAGTGCTGAATAAAGTTAAAAAGCAATAAAGCAAGTCTGAAGCTTAAACAGCCTAACAACCCTACTTTAAGCCACCTAAAAGCTATCTAAAAGCTAACATAAAAAATCAAAAAAATGTGAAACAATCATACTGGCAATCAAAGAGTAATAGTACCGAATTTCAGAACAATAGAGCTTATAATGAAATTGTTAAAATTCATAAGCATGAAATGGTTGAGACTAATTTATGAAAAGAGTGCAGGCCAAGAAACAGCCTGCTGAGGCTCTTTTCAAGCTTATTAAAAAGCTATGAGAAGAGATCCAAATCACAAAACAGCTTAAGAAACTTAAAGTTCATACACCAATTATTAAATAGGAAAAGTTACAGACCAAAGAGAGCTTATATAAAGCTTATAATTCAGCTTATAAGGATGCTAGTTGGAGCAGGGCAGACAGATGAAACTAGTTATGTTTATCTAATAAACCACTTTTGAGACAACATTTTAGCAACCAATAAGCTAAGCATAGAACTTATAACTGGAAAACTACATCAATCTACAACTAAAGAGCTTGAATATTGCTTTTTCAGACACAATGAATTAAAAATGAGCACTAACTAATCAATGAAAAACCTATTCAGACTGCTATAGTATTTTTGTTCAATGATGCCAGATTTTGATTAGAAAAATAACTGAACAAAATGACTTAAACTCATATGCAACTTAACTAACACCTTAGAATCAACTTAACTCACTGATTTTGACTGAAAATACTACACTAAAAGTCCTACCCACTGATTTCTTCCAAAATAAGCTGTTAGAACAGTATTGAGCCTAATTCCTTGAACTTAAAACTACCAAACTACTTACAAGAGCTCAAAATTTCCAAATAACAGCTTAAAATACTCAAATTAATCTAAACAAATTCAAATCAAAAGGTCAAAGCTCAAAAACTAGCCAAAAAGTCAATGAACAAGCTTGTGCCAAACACCCCTTTACAAGAATGTTTTTTTATTTTAAAGCTAGAATAAAGCTCAATTAAGCTAAAATTCTGAACACAGCTAATTATCTAAGTGAGTTAAGTACTAAAGAACCTTTCTACACTAGGAATAAGCACTAAAATAAGCAATTCTATATTATCCTAATTTTTTTGGTTTTTTGAAGATTTTAAGGACAAATGGAGACTACGCTTATACTAACTAGCAATATGACATCAAATGGACAAAATAAGAGCAAATAAGCACAGAAAAGTCAAATAAGCACTTAATAAGTCAGAAATTAAGCTAATGCACTAAAATAGAACTTTAAATGAGAACTTACAAATACCCTTTGCACAAACAGGGAAAAATAGGCTCGAGGAGCTACTCTACAAGCTCTAGCTTGTCAAAAGACAAGCTAGTGACAGCAATAAGCCCTTCCCTTACTGGCTTATCATCCACAACAGCTTATTTGACTATTTTTTACTTTTATTGACTTTGTTTGACTTTTTGAAATTAAAACTGATTTTAACCAAATTAACTTTAACAAAAGCTACAACAAGCTTATAGGAGCTTATAAGAACAGTAATGGAAGCTTAAAGACTACTTTGGAACAATAAAAGTGCTTAAAAATGGAAATTCGACAAGGTTTAAAATGAAAACTTCAATTGCATTAATAAAAGAGAGAGTTACAATACTTAAAACAGAATTACAAGGTTTTAAATCTAAATTACAGAAATTAAACAACAATAAGAAAATGGCCTAAATTTCTCTAAGACATGACAAATTGGACAGCTTTGCAACTTGTGATGAGGTCTTCTATTTATAGCTGAGGGAGGTCTAGGGTTTCCATGCTGCTTTTATCTTCTTCTACTTGGTTGAGAGCCATTGGATTGGCTTGCAGACCACTTCAAGAAATCTTGGCCGTAGATGGGTTTTAGGTTAAAGGGATTGATGGGGTGGCTGGGAAACATGTGAAGGAGGGGGGACCAAAGGGATGAGCTGGTTTTTGTCTGGGAGCAGGGTGAGAGTGACAGGGATGGTGATAGTTGTTTTTTGGCGGGTAAAATTTATAAGCAGGGTGTTTGACTGGGTTGTGTTGACCCGGTTATGTAGCTTAGGATCCGGGTTGGCTTGATCCGGTTTTAGATTTAATAAAAGGATTGGGCTTTTATGGTGGGCTGGGATTTAGGATTTAGAAGATTTGGTATTATAAGGTTTTGGTTTTTAAAAGGATTTAACTAAGTTAAGGTAAGGACCCATTTTGCAAATATTCTAGTTTTGCAAAATTGTTTCAAGGACCATTTGTGAAATGTAATTTGATTTTTGGGTAGGTTTTGGTGTTTGTGTTTTCCATGCTCACCCCCATGTCCTTTCCCGGGTTTGGCTTTAACTTTGACTTTGCTTGATTAAATGCACAAGTGATGTCGAGTCGATCCGAAAATGCTCCTATTTTTGCCCTTTTTCCCATCCAAGCTCGGGTTTTGTCCACTTTTGCCTTGTTTTCAATCCTTTTGTACCTAAAACACATAAAAACACAATCCAAGGATATTTGCAACAATATATGGTCTATTTGGGTTTTTTGGTCATTTTTTTGGGTATTTCGGGTATAAAATGATGAGTAAAAGGCCACTCATCATCCCCCCACACTATCAATTGCTAGTCCCTAGCAATCCGATCATAAAAAGTAATGAAAGGATTAAAAGAATATTAAAATTACCAAGTGATGCGCGTGATGTGTCGTTGCGGTTTAGCAGTTTTAATGCCTACTCAAGTTTTAAATTTATATTTAGCCGACTTATCAATAACACACACACTTAACGAGCAGTGTACCCGGTCAGTATAAAGATAATGGTAAGTAGAGTGTCGATCACTAAGAGTGGAACGTATTATCTCGTTATTCTAATCAGTATTTTAATATCCTAACGCAAGGGGGTTTCAGCCTGAGAGACTGGCACGATTTGTTGCAATTAAATAATAAAATAAACCAGTAGGCACGAATCAGCAAGTAGCACACACGTACACAGATAAATACTCGAGACAATAAGAGGGCTGTCCTTATGATTAAGTAGATTGTCACTTGTTTTATTGATAGCTTTATATGAAGTGTATGTAGTTAACCCTTTCTCGTTGGTCCTAATCTTATCGGCGAGTAAACCCTTAATGATTACTTATGTCTAAAAGTTATTCCTAAGTGATCAATTTAGTAATAACCGTGGGAGCCACATTATGTCCCGCAGTCAAATGCCCGCAAGCCACTAATAAACACAGAGGTTATCAATGCACTAATAAGTAGTAACCAAAGACATCAACATATAAACTTTAATTGATGGGAAAGCAAGTATTAAAGGGAGTGCAATCTTTCGTTGTCACATTACACAAGCCACCAATCCTGATGAATTAAAGTTTGCTAACACAATAAAACAAAACTACTTAATGAATTAAACACATGCAGCACCTTCTTACAGCTCTTGTATCCTTGATTTGGGTGTGTCTTGCGCTGCCTCCTTGACTGAATTCGTCCTTGATTTCTCCTGTTCGAACTTAGGTTATATTATATTGCGTACGAAATTCGTCTGGTCTTGGGGTATTTATAGTTTCTGTCTGAGGGAAGATGCGGCGCATCTAGTAAGTAGATGCGGCGCATGTACTTAACTTCGCGTGGGGTCCAAGATTATAATATTCAGGAATATTCGTACACCGCCAGAAGATGTGGCGTAACTCCATGATTAGATGCGGCGCATGTCCTCTTGTATCTTGGATCGTATCTGGTGATATCTTGATAGAGATGCGGCGCATGTCGAGAGTGAGATGCGGCGCATCTGGAGCAGATTAGTCTTGATCTTCTTCATTTTCGTAGACTCTTAACTTTATGCATGTTATGCTCCATAATCAGTCCAAAATCGCTAAGTTTCACCAAATGCTTGTTTTTACCTGAGAACTACAAAAGTAAACGATTAAGTATCAATCCTCATACATAATATAGTAAAACAAGTCAAATTAATAGGATAAATGATAGTAATAAAATGTACTTATTTGAGTTCATCAAATATCCCCCCACTTGAACTTTACTTGTCCCCAAGTAAACCTTAGAATTTCTTTTATGAAAATGTATCCTAAAAGATGTTAGGATTTATTTTTACGTTTAAGCATGTATTCGTTTATTTCATAATCACACAACCAAACACTTAACGAATTAGAAGTATAAATAAAATAATTCGATAAAAGCAAATCTAATCGTTTGACTGTCCAGTCGCGACGAATATTCTATCATAAGCTTGGCAAGTATACACATCTCCACCACTAAAGCTAAGGAATAACAAGTCTAAAGCGGTAAAAAGGGTTTTTAGGCTTAAGGGTTAATTATTCTCTTTCACTATCGATCTCAAATTCCAGAAAAGGCGACAAAATCACAAATACATGATCGAATCCACGAACACGATACTTGCAATTGCTCAAATCCTTAACTCGAATAGGCTAAAGATAGGTCCAAACTTCACCAATAATAATAAATCAAAAAGGGCGACAAAATCATAAATACATAGCCGAATCCACGACTACGATACTTAAGATTGCTCAAATCCCTAATCTCAATAAATCAAAGGTTTGGTTGGAAAAAGAACAATATAGGGTATGGATAACATTTGGGATATAAATTGGTGTAAAAATAAAAATAAACAAAACAAATAAATTAAAATCCTAAGTGTGGTTAATCACTATCCCAACCATCCCATGAATAAGACTCATATCATCGAATAACTCACGCTTTAACACTTGAAACACACGCTTTAGGTAGACACGAATTATACTCAACAAGATCTTAATCAAAGAATAAACCTTAATTGGCGTTCCCATAACTGCCAATTCCCATTCAATCCATAGATATAGTACAACAAATAGTGGTGATATCGACCACTTACATAACTTTACATAAGTTGGTTTAAAACTAACTTCCAACTCTTTTTCTTTTTCTTTTCTCACATTTTTTCGATTTTTTTTTTTTTTTTTTTTTTCAACATATAAACTTTAATTGATAGATGTGTAAAATTTCACCACATCACTATAATGATAATTCTGGATAATTGTTCCATACTTTTCATAACTTCAGAAATAATGGTAATAGTGAAAGTAGTAAACACACGAAAAATAAACTCCAAAATATACAATATTTACTTTCACTCCAATTGCATTGTGCAATTTCCCGACCTAACCATAGATAATGAATTACGCACGCGAACACAGGTAATGTAAGGAAACACACTCTGCCTATAGCAATTAACCAACCACGGATTCTAATCTACAGGGTAGGCTAAGGTGTAAGGGTGTAACGAAACATTTTAAACATAGGTGTAAGAAACGAAAGGAATGGCTCTGAGTGTTTTTCTAGGGGTATCTTACTCTAAAAATGAGAGTAACAAAAGGTTTATACGGGGGTTAACTAACCAGTGTAGTTAGTTAATAACACATAACATATAAAGGCTATTTGGGTGTAATCCTAGAATTTTACCAATTTAGACAAGTCATTCCAATTATATAAATAATACTCATTATGGTGGTCTCGAATAGTATACAAGCCAAGTTCTAAAGTTTACAAGTCACCGGCACACTCATAGATTTGTGAATTTTGGAAAATCACAATTTTTGAAAATAACGTCATGTGTGCAGCTATGCAACTTAGATCTTAAACAAAAACATGCTAAAAATTTTAAGTTTGATATATTAAGCACATTTTAAGCATAATTTTTGAAAAAGTTTAGGACAAGTAATTGTTAAGTGTTCTAATTCTCCAATCCCCCCACTTAAGTTAAACAACGTCCTCGTTGTTTGTATAAAAGGTTAAAAACTGGAAAATATAAGAATTAGAACAGAAAAACTCCCCTGAGATTTGCTCGGTATGATCCTCCATTAGTATAAGAGCAAAAATCATCTTCTTGTGGATTAGAACGTTAAAGCTTCATACTTGATGTATCCACAGGAAATCCAGGAAACTATAATACCACCAACACTTTAAAACACACCTAAGATAAGAAAGGTTCAAACTTGCATAATACATTAGTAGTTAGGAAAAATAAAACTTAAAAATTAAAACTGAAAATCATCAGGTCAGTCGATGCGCCGTATCTTATTGAAGAAGATACGCCGTATCGAGCCTGGAATAAATACGGATCAGAATAAAGATGCGCCGCATTAAAAATAAACTGATAAATAGTTTTAAAGTCGAAAAATAAAAATGCAGAAAAATAAAATAAGATATGACCATTGCAGGAGATGCGTCGCATCTCAGAATTGAGATGCGCCGTATCCTCGGCGGGCCTGACTGACTCGACACAGAAAACAGAATAATAAAAGATAAATCCGGGTTGTCTCCCGGTAAGCACTTGTCTTTATTCCAGAGTCTTCAAGTTAGACTCACGTTCAGCTCTTTAATATCGATCATTGAAGGAGTCGGAAACATCGCGCTCCTTCATCGCCAATTCAGTAATATTGAACACTCCTTGCTCGTCCTTAATTTCCACGCCGTTCTTCTTTAATATCTGTATAAACAAAGTCCTGTCCCTTTCGGGCAGAGATGACAAAATGATAGACGGGAAATTCTTATTATCATATAGGCACAAATAAGCAAGGTGGGGTGGTAGTTCAATAAACACATCATTATTCAAATTCGTTTTCTCAACTACTCTCCTACGTTTATTAATTACCACACAATCATACCACTCATCATCAGAATCATTAACAACATTGCGTCTAAGTTCGGTAGGTACATTAAGGTCAATGAATTCCTCAAAGTTCTCATGATTAGGATTAGTTGAGTTGTTTTGAATCAATGTTTCTCCCATAAGTCTAGCTTCAAGATCGAGGTCCATACGCTCTCTTAATCCTAGCACATAAACACCTCTAATTATGCTTTTAACCGGATCTTGGCACTTATAGACTAGTTTATTATTCCCTACCCTTAATGAGATTTTTCTCTTAAACACATCAATCTTAGCATGGGCAGTAGACAAGAAAGGTCTTCCGAGGATTAAAGGAATCTTAACATCCTCGGGCATGTCTAGTATAACAAAGTCTACGGGAAAAATAAACTGCTCAATCTTAACTAGCACATTATTAGCAATCCCTTCAGGTCGTTTTACCGTTTTATCAGCCAATTCAATAAGTAACTTAGTTGGTGCTAATTTTCCTAGTCCTAGGGTAGCGAATGTCTTAAGAGGCATAACACTAACACTAGCTCCTAAGTCAGCTAACACATTATTGAAAGATATATTATTAATAGAACAAGGTAGAGTAAAACTTCCTGGGTCTCTTTCTTTATGAGGTAAGGCATTTGAGTCGGTTGCAGGGCTCTCTTCTTTCATTGTTGCCTTGATCTCCTCTTCAATCTTTGTCTTCTCTTTTAGTAGTCTCCTTAAGCTGATTGAAGAATTAAAGAAAAATTCGGGTCTTGCACCATCATTACCATTCATCGATCTTCTAGGTATATTAGGAGTGACTTCTTCAGTGGTGCTTATGGCCTTGACATGATCTCTTGGGTTGGTTTCAGTTGAGCTCGGTAAACTTCCATATCCCCTTTCTTGAAGAACCTTGCTCATTTGACCAATTTGTTGTTCCAATGCTTTGATCGAAGCTCCTTGATTTCTTGTAATAGTGTCCGTTGAAGCTCGGATTTCTTTGATCATAGCAGTATTCTCTTCATGTCTTTTAGCAGCATCGGCCATAATTTGCTTTAAAGTATCGTCTAAAGTCTGCCTCCTCTCTTGATAAGCGGATTGAAGTTGTTCCTTTGATATAATCCCGGACTAGCTTCCCTAAATCTTCCTGAAGGTCGGAATGGTTGTCCAAATTGGGTGTAATATGCTTCTTCAAATGTCTCACTTTCATTCTTGTTCGGGCAATCTTTAGTGTAGTGAGGTCCTTCGCACTTTTCACATCCAACTTGGGCAGCATACGCTCTTTCATCACGCTTCTTCATTTCTCTACTAATTTTATCCAATTGAGCTTGAATAGCAGCAATCCCGTCAAAATTAGTGCTGCTCCTAGATCTAGTAGAGGTCCCATCGTGCCATTTCTGAGAATGATCAGCAGCTTCTTGGATCGCTTTCCTAGCATTAGTTGCACTCATTTGAGGTACAGCTCCCTTAGCATCCAAAATCTGTCTTGTAGGCACGTCCAGTCCTTGATAAAACAATATTATCTCCTGCATAGGGGTTAGATAGTGTTGAGGACATTTTATTAATAAATCTTTAAATCGTTCCCAAGCTTGATAAAGGGTTTCATCAGGCTCTTGCTTGAAACTATTGATAGCCTCCATCTTTTTAGCAGTCTTAGCAGGTGGACAATATCTCTTCAGGAATTTGCTCTTCAAATCTCCCCATGTAGTGATTGAACTAGCAGGTTCATTCCTTAGCCACTTGTTAGCAGCTCCTTTTAGCGAGATTGGAAAGATTCTTAGCATGATCTGATCGTCAGTGACTCCTTCTGAAGTAAACAAATCTTTAATCTCCAGGACCTTTTCAACATGCTCATTAGCATCCTCATGTTCCGTCCCACTGAAAGCATTCTCTCTTAGTTCTTTGAGAAACTGACCCTTCAACTCAAATTTTGACTTATCATCAAACTTTGGTCTAGCAACTCCTGAAGTGTAATCAGCACGGGTACTGTTCATGTATTCCTCCATAGTAGTGTTTTCGCCCATTGTTTCTGTTTCAACTTCCTCTTTTTCTTCAGAAAAGTAATCAAGCTCGAGTGAACTTGAAAGATCAAAGCTTCTTGTGTTGAAAAGCCTTTTAAGCGAATGTAGGGCTCGTTCAGGATCTTCGAAAGGTTGAATCAAGTTCTTAGTCGAACTCCTGGTCATGCACTTCCTGAAATCAATCACAAAAATATCAGTAGGGTATGCTCGAGAAAGTAATATATCAGATAATTAATAACGAAAACGGAATACGAAAAATTAAAGTTACTGATATCTGCAGACGATGCGCCGTATCCAAAGAGTTGGATACGCCGTATCTTAATACGTTAAAATTAAATCAGACTTTATTCAGAAAATAGATACGCCGCTTTAGAATTTAAGAATGCGCCGTATCGAATTAATTAATCAAAAATCAGCTTATCTAATTAAAATTAAATGCGTCGTATTAACGAAAGTTGATGCGCCGTATTTTCGTTACGTTTAAAAATAAATATCGATTTTTGATTCAGAAAGATGCGCCGTATCGATAGAGATCGATACGCCGTATCTGTTTAATAATTCGCAAACTGTTTTTAATTAAAATAATAGATACGCCGTATCTACGAAAGCAGATGCGTCGTATGGCGTTAACGTTTAGAAAAATTTTATCAAAAACAGATACGCCGTATCTGCAAAAGCAGATGCGTCGTATTACTTTATCGCTTAGAAAAATTTTCTTATTAAAAACAGATACGCCGTATCTTGGGGAAAAGATGCGTCGTATCGAATTAATTAAACGCGTTGTATTATTATTATTTTTTTTTTAAATTAAACGCAATACGCCGTATCTGAGAGATCAGATGCGCCGTATCGTTTGATTTAGCACAGTACAACGATAGCAGAACAGAAAAATACGAAAAATAAAAACAAAAATTAAACACACAAACAAAAATAAACACACAAAAATAAAAGAAAACAATTAACACACAATACAACAAATATGCAAAATAATACAATGATGCAATTAATCTAATAAAAAGAAAAACCTAATTAAAATACTAATCAAATTAACAGATAATAACAATTCACTCCCCGGCAACGGCGCCAAAAACTTGATGGGCGTGCGTTGGAGTAAAGTTTTGGCAGTTTTAATGCCTACTCAAGTTTTAAATTTATATTTAGCCGACTTATCAATAACACACACACTTAACGAGCAATGTACCCTGTCAGTATGAAGATAATGGTAAGTAGAGTGTCGATCACTAAGAGTGGAACGTATTATCTCGTTATTCTAATCAGTATTTTAATATCCTAACGCAAGGGGGTTTCAGCCTGAGAGACTGGCACGATTTGTTGCAATTAAATAATAAAATAAACCAGTAGGCACGAATCAGCAAGTAGCACACACGTACACAGATAAATACTCGAGACAATAAGAGGGCTGTCCTTATGATTAAGTAGATTGTCACTTGTTTTATTGATAGCTTTATATGAAGTGTATGTAGTTAACCCTTTCTCGTTGGTCCTAATCTTATCGGCGAGTAAACCCTTAATGATTACTTATGTCTAAAAGTTATTCCTAAGTGATCAATTTAGTAATAACCGTGGGAGCCACATTATGTCCCGCAGTCAAATGCCCGCAAGCCACTAATAAACACAGAGGTTATCAATGCACTAATAAGTAGTAACCAAAGACATCAACATATAAACTTTAATTGATGGGAAAGCAAGTATTAAAGGGAGTGCAATCTTTCGTTGTCACATTACACAAGCCACCAATCCTGATGAATTAAAGTTTGCTAACACAATAAAACAAAACTACTTAATGAATTAAACACATGCAGCACCTTCTTACAGCTCTTGTATCCTTGATTTGGGTGTGTCTTGCGCTGCCTCCTTGACTGAATTCGTCCTTGATTTCTCCTGTTCGAACTTAGGTTATATTATATTGCGTACGAAATTCGTCTGGTCTTGGGGTATTTATAGTTTCTGTCTGAGGGAAGATGCGGCGCATCTAGTAAGTAGATGCGGCGCATGTACTTAACTTCGCGTGGGGTCCAAGATTATAATATTCAGGAATATTCGTACACCGCCAGAAGATGCGGCGTAACTCCATGATTAGATGCGGCGCATGTCCTCTTGTATCTTGGATCGTATCTGGTGATATCTTGATAGAGATGCGGCGCATGTCGAGAGTGAGATGCGGCGCATCTGGAGCAGATTAGTCTTGATCTTCTACATTTTCGTAGACTCTTAACTTTATGCATGTTATGCTCCATAATCAGTCCAAAATCGCTAAGTTTCACCAAATGCTTGTTTTTACCTGAGAACTACAAAAGTAAACGATTAAGTATCAATCCTCATACATAATATAGTAAAACAAGTCAAATTAATAGGATAAATGATAGTAATAAAATGTACTTATTTGAGTTCATCACCAAGAATACCCCGTTTTGACTTATTATATAATGCAAGTAATTTAAACGAGAACAAATGTAAATAACACGCTTGATTTTCAAAAATGGCATCATGGAACGGGATTCACACAAATTGGGTGATTCCGGGGAATTGTAATCGTCATCCTCTTTTTTATACACCCCAACTAAGTTTAAAACCCTTGTGCAAACGTTTTTGTAAAATGCTAACACTACTTGTATTAGTAACCTATGTAACCCGAGACTTAACTTTTCACTCCCACAATTATTTAAGTACTTAGGTGAGTGTGCTTGTTTTCAAAAATTTGACCGCAAAAATTGACATTTATTATGGTTGTTATGTATTTAAGTCAAATACTAATTTACCGGGAACCTCAAAATCTAGGGATCAAAAAGGCCTTTTCCATGTAGCGGCTTTCTTCTCGGCACATCCTAAACCAGTTGGCTTTAGGTGACCAGGCTTTTGACACCTCACAAAGAATAGTACCGGAATCAGCGGGATTTCGATTTCAAAGATTTTAAATATTCCCACTAAGTTAGTATTAAATACTTAAATAGATAGCAACAAACGATCATTTAGAGATTAGAGACTCAAAGGAGAGATCACTCCATGTAGCGACTTTCTTCTCGGCACATCCCAAACCAGTTGGTTTTAGGTGACCAGGCTTTTGACACCCCACAGAGAATAGTATCGGAGCTCACGGGACCTTTGAAATCAACAATCTACCAAATTATCGTCCAACCTTTAGACAATTTTTGAAGAATACTAGTTCAACTTCCGATTTAAATTAAAAAAAAAACAAGTTTCGTACATTTATTCATTAGTAACATAAACGTTTTTATTCAAACAACACATATATTTTTTTCTTTTTTCTTTTTTTTATTTATTATTTTTTTTTCACAACATCAATTTGCAATTTCTAATTTGCAATATTCAAGCAATATTACTTACTTCATTTTGCACCATTTATTTCAATTTTACGAAAGTATGCTTGTTCCAAAATTTAAATAAAAATTTGAACTAGTACTCTATATCAAGATTGTATAAAAATTTATTTTTGCTTAACAAAACGGTTTTTAACGTTCAAAGCTTTGAAAATAGCACTTATTTAGTCAGATTAGGAGTTCCTGGGAGGAAAAGCCATAGATTACTTATATAAGCTCTAAAGAGAACCAACTACTCCACGCTTAGCATTTTCATTTGCACAATTCGTAAAAACTTAGCCTAAACGTTAAGGGTAGCAGCCAAATCAACACTTTGGCATCGTCGGGATTCCCCTTGTTCTAGCCTAATCAAGTCTAAACTTCCACTAATACCGAAGCATTAATATATATCAAATTATTTTTTAATGTGTAAAGCACTTCTTTTTCATGCAATTTTTAATTAAAAGACGATTAAAATTTTAAAATTTTGGTCAAAACGGGGTTGCTAGGGGACTAGTAGGTACAACATGTGAAATTTTAAAATTTGCGTCAAATTCGCAAGAATTCCCCCCCCCCCCCCCCCACTTAGAATTGAATATTGCCCTCAATATTCAAAGTACCGGCTATTATGCCGACACTATAGAACGTAAAAAGGCAATACTACTAGCTAAGTGTGGAAATGAAATCTTTTCACAAAAAGGATTAATAAGATATCCCTGGATGTTAGTAAAAAGATCGAATATTGGGCGGCTGGATTGAAAACAGGCGCATCAATCATCACGATTTACGGGAATCCTGAAAACAAAGGCAAACATACAACAACAAAGCAACAAGTAGAGGAATTCCCCCACACTTAGTGTTAGAAAATAGAAAGAAGATAGAAGGATAAGCATGGGTTGCCACCCACGAAGCGCTTTGTTTATTAATGAGTCACGTAGCTTGACTAGCCTCGAATTTAATTGTTCTTGGGGGATCAGGTGGAAAAGATAATCTCCATCGGACTTTCGTTCAAGAGGTTTGGATAAACATTGAAACATATGAAAGTTCCACACCGACGAGATACCCATGGTTTTAAGAAATAACAACCAGAAACGGTGATACCGGGGTCAAAGATAGTATCCTCACTCCTGTCGGAGTGAAGGAGAGGAGAAGTCACATCATATGTGATGAAAGGAAGATAGATTTTGATAATTATTGTGAAAAATTCTTCATCTTCAAAAGCAAATTTGTCCTTAATTTGTATGTCAACATTGAAGCTCTTAGGTTCATTTGCAACAAAAGCCTCGGGAGGGAAGGTTGGGATGATATCATCATTAAGCAAATTCTTATGAGAAAGTACACCTCCCCCCAGACTAAGATCTTCCTCAAGATCAAAATAGAAATGATCATACTCCGGAGGAAATATGATAGGAGAGAGTTCACCGGAGAACTCTTCATGATAGAGATTATTTTTATCAAAGAGAAACGAATCATACTCAGGAAGAGAAAGATGAGCATGAGAAGTGGTACTGCCACTACTCGTCTCTTTAGTATGATCGATATCAAAGCAAAAAGCTTCATAAGCCGGGAGAGAATAATCAGGAGGAGAAGTGGGATTGCCACTACTCTCCTCTTCGGTATCAAAAATAAAACTCACATATTCAGGAAAAGAATCCTTGACCTCGAGCTCCAAAGGTTCTGACGGCTTATCTTCAACAATAACTTCCTTAATAATTTCCTTCGGGGGGAGGGAAAGTGACGGTTCATCGAATATCATCTTTTCTAATAAAGGAGCTTATCCCCCCGGATCACAATCGGCATCAACAATTTCCGGCGAAATTGGATCATCAATCAAGAAAACCTCGAGCTTTTCCATAGTGATATCACTTCCCTCAAGCGGAGGAGAAGGATGGGAAGGATGGGAAAAATAACTGAGCAAAATGACTTAAACTCATATGCAACTTAACTAACACCTTAGAATCAACTTAACTCACTGATTTTGACTGAAAATACTACACTAAAAGTCCTACCCATTGATTTCTTCCAAAATAATCTGTTAGAACAGTATTGAGCCTAAAACCTTGAACTTAAAACTACCAAACTACTTAAAAGAGCTCAAAATTTCCAAATAACAGCTTAAATACTCAAATTAATCTAAACAAAGTCAAATCAAAAGGTCAAAGCTCAAAAACTAGCCAAAAAAGTCAATGAACAAGCTTGTGCCAAACACCCCTTTACAGGACTGTTTTTTATTTTAAAGCTAGAATAGAGCTCAATTAAGCTAAAATTCTAAACACAGCTAATTATCTAAGTGAGTTAAGTACTAAAGAACCTTTCAACACTAGGAATAAGCACTAAAATACGCAATTCTATATTATCCTAATTTTTTTGGTTTTTTGAAGATTTTAAGGACAAATGGAGACTACGCTTATACTAACTAGCAATATGACATCAAATGGACAAAATAAGAGCAAATAAGCACAGAAAAGTCAAATAAGCACTTAATAAGTCAGAAATTAAGCTAATGCACTAAAATAGAACTTTAAATGAGAACTTACAAATACCCTTTGCACAAACAGGGCAAAATAGGCTCGAGGAGCTACTTTACAAGCTCTAGCTTTCAAAAGACAAGCTAGTGACAGCAATAAGCCCTTCCCTTACTGGCTTATCATCCACAACAACTTATTTGACTATTTTTTACTTTTATTGACATTGTTTGACTTTTTGAAATTAAAATTGATTTTAACCAAATTAACTTTAACAAAAGCTACAACAAGCTTATAGGAGCTTATAACAACAGTAATGGAAGCTTAAAGACTACTTTGGAATAATAAAAGTACTTAAAAATGGAAATTCGACAAGGTTTAAAATGAAAACTTCAATTGCATTAATAAAAGAGAGAGTTACAACACTTAAAACAGAATTACAAGGTTTTAAATCTAAATTACTGAAATTAAACAACAATAAGAAAATGGCCTAAATTTCACTAAGACATGAAAAATTGGACAGCCTTGCAACTTGTGATGAGGTCTTCTATTTATAGCTGAGCTGAGGGAGGTCTAGGGTTTCCATGCTGCTTTGTGCTTCTTCTGATTGGTTGAGAGCCATTGGATTGGCTTGGAGACCACTTCAAGAAATCTTGGCCGTAGATGGGTTTTAGGTTAAAGGGATTGATGAGGTGGTTGGGAAACATGTGAAGGAGGGGGGGACCAAAGGGATGAGCTAGTTTTTGTCTGGGAGCAGGGTGAGAGTGACAGGGATGGTGATAGTTGTTTTTTGGCAGGTAAAAGTTATAAGCAGGGTGTTTGACTGGGTTGTGTTGACCCGGTTATGTAGCTTAGGATCCGGGTTGGCTTGATCCGGTTTTAGATTTAATAAAAGGATTGGGCTTTTATGGTGGGCTGGGATTTAGGATTTAGAAGATTTGGTATTATAAGGTTTTGGTTTTTAAAAGGATTTAACTAAGTTAAGGTAAGGACCCATTTTGCAAATATTCTAGTTTTGCAAAATTGTTTCAAGGACCATTTGTGAAATGTAATTTGATTTTTGGGTAGGTTTTGGTGTTTGTGTTTTCCATGCTCACCCCATGTCCTTTCCCGGGTTCGGCTTTAACTTTGACTTTGCTTGATTAAATGCACAAGTGATGTCGAGTCGATCTAAAAATGCTCCTATTTTTTCCCTTTTTCCCATCCAAGCTCGGTTTTGTTCACTTTTGCCTTGTTTTCAATCCTTTTGTACCTAAAACACATAAAAACACAATCCAAGGATATTTGCAACAATATATGGTCTATTTGGGTGTTTTTGGTCATTTTTGTGGGTTTTTCGGGTATAAAATGATGAGTAAAAGGCCACTCATCACCTGGCCTTCATGTAAAGCAAACTGTTTGGCATTTCTACATTGACTAGGGCTAATTGTGCATTTATATTTTTTCAACACAAAGTCTGCAATCTCATGTAGTTTGATATCTGGATTCTGCCTAATCTTGTTTCCAAACTGTTTACCAATCCACTTGTAGTTAACTAAACTTCCATACTTAAAACTCCTAACACATGTATACTTGTCAGTCATAGAGATTACCTGGAATGAATTTTCCGTAACCATTTTCTTTCCATAACATCTGAATGGGCATTGACCATGCTCATCCCTACCAGCACTTAGATACTTCTTCCATTTCCTTTGCTTACCTTTTTCTGCATCTTTTAGACTTTCAGGTCTGAACCCACACCTTGCAATTACCTGTTCTGTTGAGCTTCTATAGAACCATAAGGAATATCCATTTGACAGACCATAAAATGTTAGGCATTCCTTGAATTGGTCTGCATTAATATACTTTTCACCAACCTGTGAAATGACAATTACATTTTTACTATATAATGTGGTACTAATTGATAGGAACTATAAAAAATTTACAAAGAATAAATTATACCTGAGGTTTTCTCAACTTCCAGTGTGTCTGGTTATCATGAAATGGAAACTTGTCATCATTATTTTCCAAGATAGTAAATGGATCTGTCAAACCATCATCACCATTTCTCAACTGATACATTAAGTTATCCATATACTCTTGATGGTCTCTAACAATGTCAGATTCAGCTACATCATACACCCTGCTAGGTCTAGAACAACCAGCCTCTTGTGTGTTTCTATTTGGCTTAGTTGGTGTAGGATTATGTTTTGCCTCAGTCTTTCTTTTCCTAAGTGAAATCAGCTCATCCTCACCTTCTGATAGATAATCTACAGACTTGTCAGAGTATTCACTATCATAATCATATTCATGAACATCCTCAAACATTTCTTCCAAATCTATGTCACTATCAGAATCATAAAGGTCATTCTCATAAGGGTTTACATTATCATTAATTGCAATACCAACATTCCTCTTCCTAGCAGCCTTTCTGGTTTGACCTATCTTACCTTCATCTACCATGATGGATTTTCCTTTGTCCACAGTCCCTTTACCCTTGTCAACACACCCATTACCCTTGTCAAGACTCCCTTTACCCTTATCTAGACTCCCTCTACCCTTGTCAACACTCACATTACCACTAAGACCATTTCCTACACTCACACTCACATCCATACTTGCCTCATCCTCAGCCCAAGCAATTAACTCTTCTACACTCATAATACCAGCATCTTTTACTAATGTTTTCCTAGACTAAACCTCGTCATCTGAACCATCTACAAACATATTCTCAACATAATAAACATCTAACTCCTTAGGCCCATGTGCTATGTACACATGTATAATCCCATAAGATTCAGCATAGTCATACATAGCAAATAAATCTTTGTCATTTTCGATTACTTTCAAACCCTTGTCAAGTTCACATTGTGGCAGCTTAAAGAACAACTGATAAAGGGGCTCATCTGTTCGTTTATTTATATAGTTACAAGCAATTTGAAAGTCCATTTTGTTGTCTCTTTCAACTCTCCATTGACAAACAACTCCATTAACATACCTGAGTGGCAAGAACTCAAAAGTACCATCGAAGTGTACTTCAAACATCAAAGGCATTGTAAACGAAGGTGCCATACTACAAAAAGTTAGACAAAACCCTAAATTAAACAATAAATTTATATAAATACTATTATTTAAACAGAACCCTAAAAAAATACATAAACAAACATTATTTTTGGACAATTCAAAGTGGGAAACTAGTATTATATCATATATTGTACCTTTTGCATCAATTAATTTATAGATTGCACTGAAAACGACATTCAATCGACAATGGTGGTCCAATTTCGTGCTTAGGGTTTTTTTTGGTCAGATTTGGGGGAAAAGTTGTGGTCCAATTTGGGGACCAGTGACTATATTATATTATCTGTGTTGTGAAATGTCTATCTGGAAAAACAAGGTGGAATTTAGAAAAAAAAAAAAAAAAAAAAAAAAAAAAAAAAAAAAAACAGCGTGTATATACCACGTGGAACGGGCAATTTGGGCAGCCAACGAGTGCACAAAATAGTCGGAATTAGAAAGTTTGTTACTTTATTAGAAAAAAAACATCAGTACACAGAATTACAAAAGGTGTCAAGTTTAGTGCATTTTGGTGGTATTATCCCTTGACCGGATCTAAACACACGAATTGTGTTGAGGATACTTTGAGTATATACTTAGTAGCACGCAGAATTTACTACCAAGTACTTAGAAGAGTTTGTGTTTGGTGATTGTTTGTGATTGTATAAATGTAACAGTAAGAACAATAACACAACGTTTAACCAAACGATTTGCTTCAATATATTACGAGTGATCTTTGAATATCACAAGAATTACAATGAGATCGTGAAGTTCTAATAATAATTCATGTACGTAAACTTAACCTATGATCTCCTTTTATAGGACAAGGAGTCCTTTACAAGTAAACTATCTACCGTATAAATCTAATTGTATAAGATATACATTACATCTTTTCCATATATATCTTCACACAATTTTTCATCTTTATCAAATAACCAGTACTAACTTTCTTCATAAACCGTACTAACTAACTTAATATTGTTAGTGTATTCTTCATTAACTCTTCAGCAGTACTAATTTAGACGTGACCGTACTAACTGTTAATTTAATTCCCAACAATCCTCCCCTAAACTTATGATTTCTATGCAAATCATTAAGTTTCTTGAATTAAACATTAACTTTCTTTTGATGGAGGGAATTCTTTCAAACACTTATCTTCAGTCTTGAAACACTTCAGCATCATTTTTGTTTGAAAGAAACTCTAACAGCAAGTACTCCAATATCTTTATCAATTACACTTTGCATCTCTTTTGATTTTCTTCTTTAAGCTTAGTTTTCCTCCCCTGAGTTTCAGAGTTTCTTGAATCACCATCTCTTGAATTTAGAAGGTAGATTATTCCTCCCCTGTTTGAAAGAATTATCACCATCACACGAATCTAAATAACCCCAAAAAGTTCCATCAATTCATTGTAAGGTCAATCTGTTCTCATCACTTCCAGGTGTGTAGCCTCTTGAGAGATGTGAATCACAGAACATAAACTTAGTGGAAAACCAAGTTTTTAATCATCAGTACAAACTGTTGACAAAAATTATTTTAAGAGACAGTGTAAACTGTTTGTGACCTTGAAAACATTTTGGTTCACTTATAGTTTTTAGCAAACTATCAGCTATCAACGGATTTGATATGTCTTTACCAATAGTCGTTTGCTTTGGACTAGCCAACTCTTCACAATTAGATTTGGTGAGTTGATAACCATCCAGTTTTTGGTAAACTGTCAACCATTAACGGATTTGAGTAGTCTTTACCAGAAACTGTTTGATCTGGACTAGTTGATTCTTATGTGGGTTAGACATGGTGAACCAATTACCATTTGTTGTGTGAAATGATCTGACACTTGACATTCCAAACCACCATACTTTCCAAAACAAATTGCATAGCAAAATGCTTTCTTAACCTGAAATGTTAGCCCAAAACTAAAGAAAACACAATACAAAATATTTTCTTTTGAACAGTTATTACAAATGACTAACAAATTTCCATAAGCAGTACTAAGAATTACCAAGCAGTACAAATTATTCAAATAGCACAACTAGCAGTATAAAATCCATATTGTAACTAAAACACTTTTAGACATAAAACCTTTTAAGGGTTGAGCATTCCAATACCTGCTACCAAGTATTGAAACCTTCCCACATCAAAACCTTTTGTTAATAAATTAGCAAAGTTGTCATCAGTGTGGATTTTGACAACCTGAACTAATTTCTTTTCAGCACAGTCTCTTATAAAATGATGTCTAATTTTAATGTGTTTTGTTTTAGAGTGTTGAACTGGCTTTTTAATGATACACATGGTACTACTATTGTCTATGTAAATTATTGTGTTTAAGAAATTGTACCCATAATCAAGCAACTGATTTTGAATCCAAAGAACTTGAGCACAACAACTTGCTGCAGCCACATATTCAGCTTCTGTAGTAGAAGTAGCCACCATTGTCTGCTTTTTTCACTACCAAGAAATTAATCTACAACCCAAGAACTGACATCCACCTGTTGTAGATTTTCTATCCATGCTAGCACCAGCATCATCAGAATCGGAGAATGCCACCAGATCAAATGCAGACTCTTTAGGATACCATAGACCTAAATTAGGTTGACCTTTAAGGTATCTAAAGATTCTTTTCACAACTGTTAGAT
Source organism: Artemisia tridentata subsp. tridentata (assembly GCA_021014915.2). Taxonomy (NCBI): domain Eukaryota; kingdom Viridiplantae; phylum Streptophyta; class Magnoliopsida; order Asterales; family Asteraceae; genus Artemisia; species Artemisia tridentata. The sequence continues at coordinate 130,024,704 of CP139507.1, read as the reverse complement.
GAGACACCTTAGAATGTACTTGAAATCTTGCACAAGCACAAACTGCAAACATAATGTCAAGCCTGGATAATGTGAGGTACATCAAAGACCCAATCATAGATCTATACATGTGCACATCCACATCTTCACCACTGTGATCTTTTAATAACAAATGTGTCTCCTTATCAACTGGTGTGCTAGCAACTTTAGCATCTGTGAATTGGAATTTTCTCAAGATTTCACCAACATATTTATCCTGAGAGATAAATATTCCATCTGGTCTTTGTTGTACTTGAAGACCTAGAAAGAAAGTAAGCTCTCCCATAGAGCTCATCTGAAACTGCTCTTTCATCAACTTCTCAAACTCTTTACACATCTCCTTCTTTGCTGACCCAAAAATGATGTCATCTACATAAACCTGAACCAATAGAATATCATCCTTGTCCTTTTTAATGAAGAGATTTTGATCAATTTTACCCCTATGGAACCCATTCTTCAAAAGATAAGAAGCTAGAGTCCCATACCAAGCTCTTGGAGCTTGATGCAAGCCATAAAAAGCTTTCACCACTTTGTAAACCTTGTTAGGATGGCCAGGGTCTATAAAGCCTGGAGGTTGAGAAACATAGACCTTCTCATCAATAGTACCATACAGAAAGGCACTCTTCACATCCATTTGATAGAATGTAAACCCCATAAAGGAAGCATAAGCAAGAAATAGCCGTATAGCTTCAATCCTGGCAACAGGAGCAAAAACCTCCTCATAATCAATTCCTTCTTCCTGAGTATAGCCTTGAGCAACTAGTCTTGCTTTGTTCTTGATAACTAGACCCCTTTCATCCTTCTTGTTCCTGAATACCCATTTAGTGCCAATCACTCTCATTCCTTTTGGTTGATCAACCAGAACCCAAACCTTCTGAATTTTGAATTGAAGCAGTTCTTCTTGCATTGCCTCAGCCCAGCTGGATTCTTCTAAAGCCTTTAGTACATTCTTGGGTTCTAACTGAGATAGAAAACATACAAACATACACTCATGCTCATCTTCATGATGTTTTTCTTCATAAACCACACTGAGAAAACCATGATGATCTGGGTCTTGAATCTGCCTTCTGGTCTTGACTACAGATTGTAAATCTCCTATGACATTGGTAAGTGGATGATTCCTATGAACAATTGTTTGAGGAGTGGAAGGAGTTGCATAGTTGACAAGCATATTATGCAGACCATCTCCAAAGAAATCAAAATCATCAACTTAGGGAACAGCATGAACTGGTGTATCAAGATCAGCCTGACTTGGTTCAGCAGTATCAACATTTGGCTCAACAATAATAACTTCATTTGTACTGTTCTCAGGAATGTCTGTTTCTTTACCATTCTGTCCACTGTTGTCAGCAACATCTTTCTCTTTGTCTACACCACTTGATGATGGAATATCATTATTCTTTGTAGAAGACTCATAGAATGTACTATCTTTCAGGATTGGCATCAAGATTAGGGCTGTTCACGAGCCGAACCGAACCGAGTGAGCGTCTGCTCGAACTCGGCTCGGTTTGAAACCGAGCGGCTCGGCTCGGATCGAATTTACATAACCGAGCGAGAAATGGTTGCTCCAACTCGGATCGGTTTCTAAACGAGCGTTTGGTTTAGCTCGTTTTCGCTAGAATTGTCGCTTAACTCGATTTCATTTGAGTCTTTGTTAGAATTCATTCTACAAACAAATAATCACATAATATTAAAGTTAATCTTATTGAATAATCTAGAAAAAATAAGAAAGAGCATAAGCTTAAAAAGTTTATGCGACTGTGCGTGGAACCAATGGAAAGCAGAACAAATGGAAAGAAAAGTTTGTAACCTTATTAAATAATCTACAAAACAAATCATCACATAAAAGACAATAGAAAGGAACCAATGGAAAGCAGAACAAAAAATCTTACCAAACTTTGTGCGACTGTGCGTGGAAACGTCGATGGATGGAAGGCTGGTGGAAGATTTTTTTAAACAAGTGGTAGAAAAAGATTGGGGATTTAGGGATAAAGATTATTTTATACATAGGGTTTAGGTCTTTGTTTATTGTAAATTTGTAATGGCCTAATGGGCCATACATACTTAGATCAACATCAAGTGGGCCATTATATAAAATAAAGAAGTGCAAGTCATTATATAAAAATATGCATATATTAGTATAATAACTATTACTATATATATATATATATATATATATATATATATATATATATATATATATATATATATATATATATATATATATATATATATATATATATATATATATATATATATATATATATATTAAAAAATAATAAGCTTAAAAATAATTCGAGCGAGCGAAGAACGAGCGGACCGGCTCGGTTACAACCGTGCGATAATCGAGCGAGCGAATTTTCGAGTATTTTTCGAACGAGTTTCGAGCGTCGAGTTTTTTGGACAGCCCTAATCAAGATATGATCTTCATCCTCCTCTTCTGAACCTGCATCATGGTTAGTGTTTGCGCCTGTAACAGGCACATAATTCATAGAATCTGAGAGCATATCAAGATCAAACAGCCAATCAGGACCTCCACCTGCAACATTAGGCATATTCTCCTGAAATTCTATGTGCAGATTTTCCTTTACATGCCTAGTGCTTTTATTGTATACTCTAAAATCCTTATTGTGCAAAGAATACCCAACAAAGAAACCCTCATCAGATTTCCCATCAAACTTTCCTAGGGGGTCTTTGGTATTGATAATTGTGACATGACAACCAAAAGGTCTCATGAAACTTAATGCAGGGGTTCTACCTCTAAAAAGTTCATTAGGAGTCTTATTGTAAGGTTGAACCACTAAAACCCTGTTTTGAACATAGCAAGCAGTGCTAACTGCTTCAGCCCAGAATGAAATAGGCAACTCAGAGTCAGCTAACATTGTCCTAGCAGCCTCTATCAAAGTCCTATTCTTCCTTTCAGCTACTCCATTCTGTTGTGGGGTTCTAGCTACACTGAATTCCCTTCTAATACCCTTTTCTTTGCAAAACTCATCCATAACTCTGTTTTTAAATTTTGTTCCATTATCACATCTGATGATTTTAACTTTCCTATCAGCTAGGTTCTCTACCTCAGTTATAAAGGACTTAAGGATTTCACTAGTTTCATCCTTAGTTCTTAGAAAGTAAACCCAGGTAAATCTGCTATAATCATCAATGATAACAAGACAGTACTTTTTATAATTCAAGCTACTAACAGAAGTTGGACCAAATAAGTCCATATGAATCAAGTATAGAGCTTGATTGTTAGAGTTATGCAACTTAGGCTTATAGGAAGCTCTGTGTTGTTTACCTTCAAGGCAAGAAACACAGGTTTGGTCATTTAGAAAAGTTTTGTTAGGTAAACCTCTTACCAAACCATTTTTAGCAATCTTGTTAATGGTTTTGAAATTAACATGACCAAGCCTTCTGTGCCACAACATTGATTCTTCCAATCTGGCTTTTGCAACAAGGCAAGTAAGACCTTCTTTAGGAACAAGGTTGTTCATCTCAATACTATATGTATTACCCTTTCTAGGGATTTTAAGCAGTACTCGATTTTCATCAGGCAGCTTGAAATCAGGAGAAAGAATAAGGCAGTCAGTATCAGTAAAAAGAACCTTATTCTTTTTATCACATATCTGTGACACACTAAAGAGGTTGTACTTTAACTCTGGTACAAAATACACATTCTCAAAATCAAGATTACCAGTTTTTATGACACCTTTACCAATAATCCTTCCTCCAACACCACCTCCAAAGATAACAGGTCCTCCATCCAGAGCAATGAAGTCTGAAAGGTATGACATGTTACCAGTCATGTGCCTGAAACATCCACTATCTGAGTAGCCTCTGTCTTCTTCACCATTTGAAAGATGTTCCTGCACACAAAATAAAGGTTTTAGTGCCTTTTGGGGATCCAAACCATCACTGGCTTGGATCTGCCTTGTGCATCAATATGAGAAAATTCATTGAAGGTCATTGATGCACCATTGGGTTTGTTAGATTTTCTAACCCAATGTGCTGAGGCCTTGACAGCATTGCCCCATTTATCCTTGACAGCATTTAAATTCCTAACAGTAGGAACTGCTGGTCGAGCAGTAGAAACTGCTGACTTAACAGTACTAACTGCTGGCTTATTATTTTTAACTTTAGGTACCCAATGCTGATTGGTTGATGCTGTTTTCTTGTTAAAGGGTCTGTGAACTGTTTGTTTATTCTTTGAAAATGATTTTACACCTGAAACAGTTGGTTTGTTATTAGCCTTCTTGTTTGGTCTAGCAGTTAAGACTGACTTAATCCCAGATTTCACCATAACTGCTTTGGGTGTCATTTTATGATTAGGGTAGGTGAATCTGTTTGAACTGTGTTGATTTACCCTATCATTAGTGTTCCTATACACCCTAGACTTTCCAAAGACTTTCTTCTTCCATGGGTTTGACTCACAGTATGTAGCTAGATGATCAAAACTTCCACAAACAAAGCATACTTTATTTATCAAAACAAACTCATCATCCAATTGCTTAGATTTTGAGTGGTTCCAGTTCCTCTGATTACTTTTAGGAATTGGAGATCTGTTCTTAGTCCTATACATCTCAGCATATTTTACATTATTCCTAACCGGTTTTACTTTTTCACTTTTTACCACCTTAGGAACATGTTTTACTTCTGTTTTAACCTCAGACCTACTCTTAGATTCAACTTGTTTGTTCTGAACCTTAACCTTATCATCTTCATCATCATCAGAAGTCCAATCCTCAATAATTGGAGCATCTGAGTCACTTGAGTTTTTAACAGAAGTCTCAGCCTTAACAAACTTAGGAGCATCTTTATTGATTTTAGGGCCAAAACCAGGAAATTCATATTCTTGGAATTCTTCTAAACCTGTATGAGCAAGATCAATTCCTGGTGGAACAAACATTCCTCTATTTGGGGGGGAAACAGATTTATACCCTAAACCAGATTTAGCCTTATTGATCACTTGACTCTCTACTATCTTTTGAACTCCTTTAGATGTATGCTCCAGAGTTTGAACACTTTGAACACTTAGCTGTATATTTTCTTTTTCTTTCTTAAGTTTCTCTCATTCATATACAAGCCCACTCATTTTATCATCTTTTAACTGCAAATCCCTCTTTAAAACAGTTATGTCATCATTAAAGTTTGATTCATTCTTTCTATAAAAATCAAGTTGTTCTTCCAAAATAGCTAGTCCTCTTTTATGATTTGACAGACTAAAGCTTACTTGATTAAATTCTACTCTAAGATCATCATACTGTTTCTTAAGGGTTTCATAATCTTTTAAAGCATGACAAGAATTTGAATATTTTTGAACAACATGTACCTCAGAGTCTGAAAAGGCCATTAATGCAATGCTGGCTGGTTCCTCTTCCTCTTCCATAAAGCTCCAATCAAAACCAGCTCCATCCACAGCAACCATTGCCTTTGAGGAAGAAGTTTCTTCTACATTCACTATTCTCCGATTCTGACTCTTGTTTCCATTCCCCTTGCTCTGTTGTCTTGGACTTCTACATTCCCTAGCAAAGTGCCCCATCTTATGACAATTATAGCACTCTACCTTTGCCTTGTCATATCCAGCAACATCTCTTCCATTGAAGGTGATCTTGTTTCCAGTTCTCTGATAGTACGTCTTTGCCCTGATGCTAATAAGAGCTAACTGCCACTTTAAATCCATAGCCTCTAGATCATCATCATGAATTTAGAGCAAGTCTTCATTATAGATCTGTGACCCACGGGATTGTTCTGACAAGAATGCATATATGGTTTCATCACTTAAGTTAGCCGTACTAGTTTTTACACTAGCAGTGCCAGCTTTTGAGCTAGCCGTACAAACTGCTTCTTCTTCTTCATACTTCACTTTTCCCAACTTTTCAACCAACACAGACTAAATCTTAGGACGAGATTCCCTTAACGGGGGGAGACTGTAACCACTGTGAAAAATCCTACAACAAACTATCTCTCAGAATACTTATCCTTTTCTACGTGTAAATTTTTTTTATTTTATTTAACTATTTATTTCCTGATCATAACTATTATCTTATGTGACATAAAACACATCCTCGATAAATGATGAACTCAAATAAGTACATTTTATTACCATCATATACCCTATTTATTTGACTTGTTTTATTATATTATATATGAGAATTGATACGTTAATGTTTGCTTTTGTAATTCTCAGGTAAAAACAGGTATTGTGTGAAACTTGGTGATTTTGGACTAATTATGGAGCAAAACAAGCAAGATGTTAAGAGTCTACTAAAATATACAAGATCAAGACCATTCTGCTCCAGATACGCCGCATCCTACTTCGTACATACGGCGCATCACTATCAAGATTTCACAAGTTATAATCCAAGACGGCAAAGGACATGCGCCGCATAGAGAAATGGAGTTACGCCGCATCTTCTGGCGGTGTACGAATATTCCTGAATATATTAATCTTGGACCCCACGCGAAGTTAAGTCAATGCGCCGCATCTACTTATTAAATGCGCCGCATCTAACCCTCAGACAGAAACTATAAATACCCCAAAGTCAGACGAATTTTGTGTGCAATATACCTAGTACGAGACTTAGCAAAAGACAGAAGAAACCCTAGGACGAAGTCAGACGCATTAGCAGCACAAGACACACCCTAAACGAAGATACAAGAGCTGTAAGAAGGTCCTGCATGTATTCAATTCATTAAGTAATTTTGTTTTATTGTATTAGTACACTTTAATTCATCAGGATTGATGGGCCGATTCCATGTGACTACGGAAAACCATGGGCACCCCTTAAAATTGCTTTCCCATTAATTAAAGTTTATATGTTGATGTCTTTGGTGACTTTTATTAGTGCATTGATAACCTCTGTGTCTAGCTGAGCATTGCTTGGGTCGCCATGCCCCTTCCTCGCCTATTTATTCTATCGTTTCTAGGATAGTGGGATAGTCATAAGTGATCATTAAGGGTTTACTCGCCGATAAGATTAGAGCCAACGATAAAGGTTTAACTCTCGATGCGTCACATCGAACTATACACTTCATATAAAACTAGCAATAAAACAAGTGACAAGCTACTTAATTATCAGGACAGGTCTTCTTATTGTCTCAAGTATCTATCTGTGTACGTGTGTGCTAATCGCTGATTCGTGCTCATTAGTTTAGTTTATTATTTAATTATAACCAAACCGTGCCAGTCTCTCAGACTAAACCCCCTTGCGTTAGATTAGGTTGTACAGTTAACTTAAGATATTAAAATACTGATTAGAATAACTAGATAATACGTTCCACTCTTAGTGATCGACACTCTACTTACCATTATATTCATACTGACCGGGTACACTGCTCGTTAAAGTGTGTGTTATTGATAAGTCGGCTAAATATAAATTTAAAACTTGAATACTGCTAAAACCACAACGACACAACACGCGCGCACCAAGTCTTTGGAGCCGCTGCCGTGGTTATAAAAATTAGAGCAATACACACGCACATCAATAAATGTGCTCGCATGCAACCCAACCTCAACGTACTTAATGTTTATAAACATTTTCATATGAAACTTTAAGAAATCCCATTTACCACTTTACATTAATTCGTTAATGTACGTATAAATTAAAACGTTCCTTATCAAATAGAGTTTCTATAAAACCCTAAACTATTATAATAACACATGTAAATAACGAAACCCTAAAATACAACTCATTCAACTAAGGTACAAGCATCTATGTTAGCTTTAGATTTTTATAGTTTAAAGTGATGGTCATTCACTTAGTTAAGAACTTTGTATAAAGTGGGCTTATGTTAGCTTAAGTATTTGTAAAAACCCAACCCATGCTACAAAGCCCACTTGAGGCCCACTGAAGGCCCATTAGGTAATATCCTTGTGATATTTAAAGCCACATATTCTCATTTTTGGAGTGTGGTTCACTGAGTGTGTATGTGTGTTTAATAAATAAGCTTTAACTTCCATCCTTTCTCTCTAAACTGTATACGATCCATACACCCACTGTCCCATCTCATTCTCTTGTGTTTAACGTCATATACATGTTTGATAAAGAGTGATTTCTAGCTACAACAATCTAAAGTCCAGAAACCCTAATTCCACTTTAACTCCAGGTAAAACCCTAATTTCATGAAAACTATGATTTTATGTACTAAACTCACAAACCCTAATTTATTTATAAGATATTTTTATAAAATATTAATGTACAACTCATTTAAAGCCAAGGTACAAGTCTTCTATGCATAGAACTATGTATTTATAAAAATCCTATTAAAACCATAATTATATTTATTTAAAAGCACAATTTACATATTTTTCATGCACAAACCTTAAAAATTAATTTTCCTAAACTCATTAAATATTAGTACAAGTCTTTAAACCTAGTGTACAAGTGCCTAATGCACAAAATCCTAAAATTCCATTTATAAACATTTTAAACATAATAAAAGTTACATAAAAATTATATAACTTAAGGAAACATTAAAACTATAATTTCTATATTTCTAAACCCTAATTACAACCCTATTAAGCTATTAGTACAACTCACTTAAGCACAAAATCAACTCCTTTCTCATTTAAGTAAATTCGACATATATGTAATTATATAAAAGACCTAACTATATTTTTCTTACTAATAAATATCTACTCTAAACCCTAAACTAACTTAGTTATTACCTTAAACTCTAAATACAACATCCTAAAGCCCTAAATACCAACCATTGAAGCCCCATTCGGTCCCATTTTCCCCCTCCTAGTTCGAATCAAATAAGAACCAAACCAAACTCATTCCTTTTCCATTTCCTAAGTGTAACCTACCTCAAGTATCCCTTCCTTAGCTTCCCCCTCCTCCACATCATCAATGACATCACCAAGATAGATACTTGTATGGAAAAGAAGAAACCACATCACCCCATTCCATATTACACGCCGATTCCCCCTCCTTCATCCACATGGCACCAATAAGAATTAAACACACCCATATGTCCCCTCCTAACTCTCATTGTCACTTTCACAAACCCTACTTCTCCCTTTCTATAAATACCAACCTCAAAAGTTCCATTTTCTTCATCCCATACCATTCGAACCTATCAAAACAATTTCCATCTTCACTCTCTACTGATAAACAGTCCAAATACAAGCTAAATAAAAATCCTAGGAAGCTTAGAAGAGGAGAAACCTTGGTCATCATTTGCTAAAATCCAACTCGTCCTAAAACCCTAACTGAACCACAAATCCAAGTAAGTTAATCCAACTCTATGTCATTCATTTTATTTACTTAGAATATCTCTAAAAACAATATTACATAACCTCTAAAATAAAGTATGATCAAAAACTCTAATTTTCTTTTCCTTTTCTTTTCTGTTCGAACCAGAAAAACAAACGCACCCTATATATATTAAACTTTGTAAGAACAATCAAGAAGAGATAAAATATGCTAAGAATAAAGTTTAACATACATAATATTATCATATCATGCATAAAAACTAGTTATAAATGTTTAGAAACCCAAAAACCCAAATCGGGTTCCTTTTCTGATTCTATCGAGCAAAACAGTCTCACAAGCCCAACTTTTGACCTTAAAAATCGACTACCAAACGATCTTCATAAAATCCGAAACTTGGTAGATTTAATGACCACTTAGCTAACTAATATTAGGAAAAAGAACTTTGTAATATGATTGAGTCTTAACAAAGTTATCAAGCCCTACTTTCTGCCTATCGCTAAAGGACACCCCTTTTTATTTCAGTCTTTGTTAAAACACTGTCTCAACTCGCTGACTTTTGACCCAGTTTTCGACCCCTAGACAATCTCTAAAAATTCCAAGTTTTTGGCACATTAAAGATCACCTAGCTAACTTATTTTAGGGGAAAGAAACACGTAAAAAGGTTGGGCGAATAAAAAGTTATCGAGTCTCTAAGTTGACCCTATCGCTAGACAAAAAATTGACTTTTCCAGTTTTATTAAAACCTTGTTTCACCCGATCAAATTTAGGAATTTATTTCTACTATCAAACGACTTTCAAAAATTATGAAACTTGGCCGAATTGAATATCAACCAGCTAGCTACTCATAGGAAGAGAAAACTCGTAAAAAGATTTATTATTCACAAAGATATTTGATACCAAAACTCTTCCCTCGCCACCAATTTTATACGAAATATTTTAAAGATTTTCAAGCTAATAAGCTCAAATAATAAGCCTTAAGCATTGGATAAGCTATTTGGAAATTTAATATGATTTTCATAAATGAAACATAATGAGTCTTGCCTTTTCCCGAATTTTAAACGCGTATTTATAAAATAAGGACCACGAACGTAATAACTAAAATGTCTCGAAGGTTATTTTTGCCAAAACTCTAATCAGTTTTATAACTAGGACTTTAATTGATGTTGACATGTAACTCAAGAGTAGAAAATGTCATTTTCGAAACTAGAGGATAGAAACTGTCATTTAACCAAAGTTCAGGGGTAAAAGTTGTAATTTTATAAAAGTTCAAGGATATAAACTGTCAACATATGAAACTCTAGGGGCAAGAACATAACATTTTATAAATGTTAATATTATTATTATTATTATTATTATTATTATTATTATTATTATTATTATTATTATTATTATTATTATTATTATTTCCGATTTAATAGAAACTAATAAGCGTAATACGTTTATTTCAGTAACCAACGAACGAGATATATTTAACGAATAAACAAACAAACGAAAACATAAAAACAAACAATAAGATAAAATCCAACTTTTGAAGAGACTTCATGTTGTCTTAATTAAACATTTAATCAAACAATCAAAAACGTTACGAAAAGAACATTGGAAGCTTATATATATATATATATATATATATATATAATATATATATATATATATATATATATATATATATATATATATATATATATATATATATATATAATATATATATATATATATATATATTCATAAGCGATTACTGAAACTTGACATAACGAACCAGGTTGCGTGCCGGAGACGTTTATCAACTTTGTTTATCTTTGTTTTCCATCTAGACTGTCATGGTGAGTTTATAGCCCCACTTTTCTTTACATGTTTTCTAAACTTGTGGGGAGATACATGCTACCAAACCGAACACAAGTATTTTCCTAATTGTTATTGCACTAAGTTAACTGTCCCTTACTTATATTTATATTATTTAAAAGACCCTCATATCATGCACCATTAGTCACCCGCAGGGTGAGCGCGAATATAGTGAATAGATCTATTGGCCTGACGACCCATTTGTACTAATCGGATGGATATCTTCGTGGTAGCCGGTTAGACAGATGCGTTATATTTGATATCTAAACCTGGGGGCAAACCACTTTCATTTTTGTATGCTAGTGAGACTGGAAACTGTCAACGCATTGCGTGTCATGAGGTTTAGTGCAATATACCGAACTGTGATTAAACTGATTTCCTATTTATTTACCTTATGTTCAAAACTGATTATTACTTTAAGCACTATAGATTCACTCAACTTTTGTTGACTTTTTAAATATGTTTATCTCAGGTAATTAAAAGCATGGCTATCGGCACGGAGTGGCTGTGGACTTTCTTTTTATAATAAGAGTGTCCACTTTGTTATCATTCAATGAATAATGTATCTTTTATAACATATTTCCAAACTTCCCTCTGGGACCTATATTATGTACTCTGATTAAATAAATGAATGATAACAATTTTATTTAAGACGTCTCTTTTCGAGTCGTTTTCTATTCTCATGACTGTGAACCATGAAGTAGCACCCCAAACTTATATTCCGCTGCGTATATCAAAAATGGGGGTGTTACAGATTGGTATTAGAGCTCATGGTTATAGAGAACCAAATGTTTTCAAACATTGGACTATAACCGTTTTTCACAAAAACTTAACCAAAGTCCTCCGTGCCACGATACTACTGAAACGTTATCCATAAGTAATTTATTGTTAATCATTTAAGCTGCATAATGAAATATTTATAAGTATCGGGTGGTTACAAAATCCTGATTTCCCCTATCCAATCTATCCCTCTCATGTTCATAATCGGACATGATACCGTACTTAGTGCCTTACCTATTAGGGTTTATTTTATACTAGACTCCGCTCTCTTGATATTTACCCTTATATTTCACCTTTAGTTTCATTTCCCTAATGTTATTAATTTCTTGTAATAATTTCTTATAATTATTATTTGCAAATTATGACAGTAACATGTCTCCCGAAACCCCTAATGTTAACGAAACTACCCCGAAACCACTCTCACCTACCCACTCTTCTCCACCTAAGGAAATAACTTAATCTCATGAAGAGTTGATTGGTTGTCCAACAGCATTTGAGGTTGGACAGGAAACACACCAAGAGACAATTCAGAAAGATGAAGTTCCAAACTCACCACTACCTGACATTCCAAAATCCCCAATACCAGACGACCCATATAATAATTCTTCATCTAATTCCCCCGACTTTAGTTTGAATCATACTGAATCAATATGGAATCTTCTTTATCAACAAGCCAACACTCTCGACGCTCACACTAAACAGTTGGAAGAGTTACAACCATTACGTTTTGAATGGTACGACCGTAACATCGACACCCTGTTCAGAAAGGCCGATGGCGAGAGACGAACAATGTTTGGCTTAGGAATGAAGGTTGATAAAATGAAAAATACTTACAACCATAAATTTAGAAGCTTAGATTCCAAAATCTGCTGTTCGAGAAGAGAGCACTGTGAACTACATGGTAAAGTGGAAGACATTGAAAGAACCCTCTGGATAGCCAGTGAAATGGCAAGGAACCAGGACCAGAAGATTTTCGCCTTAGAAGCCATAATGGATAATCAATTGAGGATATATCAGGAACTTCAGTAACGTTTCTTAGAGATGGAAATTGCACAACTGAAACTTGAGACTGAAGTTAAGCATTTACGTCAAGGACGTAGCTGATCTTAAAAGTCACCTGTATCGTTGTTGTAAACCAAATAGTATTTGGTTAGTATTTCCTGTATTCTCTAAATAAGCCTGAAACTTTCAGAGTTTGTAATCAATCAATAAATCTATAACAATCTACTTTTGTTATATATTTACTGTTGTGAACAAATTCATCCTATTATGTCTTACTATGATGTTGTGCATACATGTAATGACTACTCATGACCATATACCAGAAACCTCACCATTTATTACTTTTCCTTAGTAGACAAATTATTCCACACCGACCAAACTATACATGCCCTACCTCAGAACCTAGAAACCAACCAACTTGAAGTATAATAAGTGACAGAAACTAGGACCATTCTTGACAACAAAGGACCAAACACTTATACTAAAGACAGAAAACTCTTGACCTACTACCTGCAGTATTAATGAAAGACCTTGTATTAATTGTTTTGTAAAAACAGTTAATCAAGCTATTAATATCATGTAATGATCCGATCTACTAAAACCTACCAAGACTAGGCTATGATCATAGAAATCCTTAGGAAATTTTCGGAAGAAAACTTGATGAATGAAGAGAAAGTTGCTGAACCTCAAGTATTGTAAACAAATTGTTTACTCCCTTAGCAGTTTTATACCCAAAGAGTTAATCATTTATCTACGATGTTAATCAAGACGCATCGTAATTTATTGATTCTCAAGATTGGATATAACTTTGCACTGTGATCACTTGTTAGTATTAATATGTAATTATTCTAACATGGTCATTACGGGAATCCTGAAATTCATATTTCTTGGGATATTACTAGAAGGAAGTCAGCATGAAAAATACCAATATTCCGCTAATGACTCCCGAAGATATCCAAAAGATGGTAATCAACCTCATTGCAGGAGTACTTGAAGTAACTATAGTAGCTCATTTAAGTAGCAACCAAATGGCCACTAAAGAAAAGACGACAGCTGTGTCTTGTAATCATACCCTTAAAGGTTTTACGGGTTGCAAACTAGTCCATCATAAAGGTCCAGGAAGAATAACCAAACCTACCATTACCCATGCCTTAGGAGTTAAGAAAACTGTTACATTTAAACAAAATAACCAAAAGCGAAAACTCAAAACCATCATCCCCACCTACTACCACCACCAACAGAATCGTGGGAATAGTTATGTCGGAAGAAAGCCATTGTGCAGACAATGCTTGTTGCACCACTACGGTCCATGCATTGTTAGGTGCGCAAAGTGTCAAAAAATTAGACATCAGACCAAAGACTGTAAGGCAACAGGAACAAAACTACAGCCAATAACTGTGACTTGTTATGGATGTGGTGGAAATGGACACTACCAGAATCAGTTCCCAAACTTCAACCCAAATTGGAAGGACAAGACTGAGGCCCAGGAATAAGAACTCGGGTAGATCTCAGGATAATATCTATGGAAAAGACAATATCCTGTAGTAGATGAATAAACTGTAGTTTAAAACTTTCTAGAATAAATTTCCTCTTGTACTTTACCTTAGTTACGATGAACGTAACCTAAGTGTAACAACTACCTTTCTACCGTATGGAACCTTTATCCTATAATATTTCCGTATTAATCACAATCTGCGTTTAGCCTCAATATCTATTCTATTTCTCCTTACCCTATTCATAGTTAATACCTAGCAAAACACTAGCACGCCATTAGGAAATTTGATGAGTAATATTTCTGATGGAACACTAGACTATCCCTACCCTATAGGAACCTTAGACGAACCCTAAGATTTATTTTGAGGATATCCCATTAGTGCCCTAGGAAAACTCTAACCCATCATTGTAATGTGGACACAAATTTTCTTATTTCTTTGAAAAATAATAATGAAGTTATTTCACGGAAATAAACGTTGAATACCCTCTAAAACTTTTTAAAAGCATAAATATTATAGTGACTAAGTCAAACATCACATCATTTGATCCTCAACTATACATAGCCTGATCAACTATGTATAATTTAGGAAGAATCATGTGGTAAATTGGACAGTTATCTTTTCAGATTTTCTAATAAAAATTTTCATTCAAAAAGCAAAATATTAAAACAGAATAAAATCTCACTTTTGATTTAATACAATAAATGTCTACATCTACTACCGCTTTATCTCTAAGATAGGAATTCGACAAAATTATCGATAGAAAAACCCTAAGATTTTATTAGAAACCTCGGAAGTTAATACATAGAGACATAGTTAACAACAGAAGTGCTAATATTACAAGGATTACATAAGTTTTATTTCACTAAGGATTACTTAGGAAACACAACAAGGACCTATACTAAAAACCTAGCGCAAGACTTATTTCCCCCATGTCTGATCCACGATAAAGGCTACGATAGTAAGCGGAACGACAAACATTAGGATCACGCACAGGGCTTCGAAATCTTCTTCCGGATTATACGCCATATAGGTAACACCAGCAACAACATACACGATTGCTAAGAGTGTAATAAGGTGCGGCATTTTGAGGTTTTAGGAGAGAATTTAGTGGTAAGAGAATGAGGATTGAAAATGGGGTATTTATAGGTGAAATTTAGCCGTTATACGACCGTTAAAATACACTGTTCACGACCGTTGGGAAATCTGACCGTTGGAAGCACTGTTCACATCCCTTACATTTATTAGGTGGCAAAACAATCAAATTTATTTCATCTAATAGGAATAAAACTGACCAAATTACGTTCCCTTAGGTATCGAATGAAAATTCCTAGACAACCCTTTTAGGTTAAAAATATAAACAAGGACTAGCAGTGAGACGATATTATTGGATTTAAATGACATAAAGGCAAGATAATATTACATAATATTATTTTAGAACTTTAAACATTTTAAGCATATCAAACTCCCTTCGTAAATCAAATCGTTGTACGATTTCCCATTCTCGTATTCCCTATCTGAATAGGTTAGAAACTAGGCCTGACTATCTCCATACTTCACTTTTTCCCACTTCTCAACCAACACAGACTAAATCTCGGGATGAGATTCCCTTAACGGGGGGAGACTGTAACCACTGTGAAAAATCCTACAACAAACTATCTCTCAGAATACTTATCCTTTTCTACGTGTATTTTTTTTATTTTATTTAACAATTTATTTCCAGATCATAACTATTATCTTATGTGACATAAAACACATCCTCGATAAACGTGCTCGCATGCAACCCAACCTCAACGTACTTAATATTTATAAACATTTTCATATGAAACTTTAAGAAATCCCATTTACCACTTTACGTTAACTCGTTAACGTACGTATAAATTAAAACGTTCCATATCAAATAGAGTTTCTATAAAACCCTAAACTATTATAATAACACATGTAAATAACAAAACCCTAAAATACAACTCATTCAACTAAGGTACAAGCATCTAAAGTCCAGAAACCGTAATTCCACTTTAACTCCAAGTAAAACCCTAATTTCATGAAAACTATGATTTTATGTACTAAACTCACAAACCCTAATTTACTTATAAGAGACTTTTAAAAAATATAAATGTACAACTCATTTAAAGGCAAGGTACAAGTCTTCTATGCATAAGAACTATGTATTTATAAAAATCCTATTAAAACCATAATTATATTTATTTAAAAGCACAATTTACATATTTTTCATGCACAAACCTTAAAAATTAATTTTCCTAAACTCATTAAATATTAGTACAAGTCTTTAAACCTAGTGTACAAGTGCCTAATGCACAAAATCCTAAAATTCCATTTATAAACATTTTAAACATAATAAAAGTTACATAAAAATTATATAACTTAAGGAAACATTAAAACTATAATTTCTATATTTCTAAACCCTAATTACAACCCTATTAAGCTATTAGTACAACTCACTTAAGCACAAAATCAACTCCTTTCTCATTTAAGTAAATTCGACATATATGTAATTATATAAAAGACCTAACTATACTTTTCTTACTAATAAATATCTACTCTAAACCCTAAACTAACTTAGTTATTACCTTAAACTCTATATACAACATCATAAAGCCATAAATACCAACCATTGAAGCCCCATTCGGTCCCATCTTCCCCCTCCTAATTCGAATCAAATAAGAACCAAACCAAACTCATTCCTTTTCAATTTCCTAAGTGTAACCTACCTCAAGTATCCCTTCCTTAGCTTCCCCCTCCTCCACATCATCAATGACATCACCAAGATAGATACTTGTATGGAAAAGAAGAAACCACATCACCCCATTCCATATTACACGCCTATTCCCCCTCCTTCATCCACATGGCACCAATAAGAATTAAACACACCCATATATCCCCTCCTAACTCTCATTGTCACTTTCACAAACCCTACTTCTCCCTTTCTATAAATACCAACCTCAAAAGTTCCATTTTTTTCATCCTATACCATTCGAACCTATCAAAACAATTTCCATCTTCACTCTCTACTGATAAACAGTCCAAATACAAGCTAAATAAAAATCCTAGGAATCTTAGAAGAGGAGAAACCTTGGTCATCATTTGCTAAAATCCAACTCGTCCGAAAACGCTAACAGAACCACAAATCCAAGTAAGTTAATCCAACTCTATGTCATTCATTTTATTTACTTAGAATATCTCTAAAAACAATATTACATAACCTCTAAAATAAAGCATGATCAAAAACTCTAATTTTCTTTTCCTTTTCTTTTCTGTTCGAACCAGAAAAACAAACGCACCCTATATATATTAAACTTTGTAAGAACAATCAAGAAGAGATAAAATATTTTAAGAATAAAGTTTAACATACATAATATTATCATATCATGCATAAAAACTAGTTATAAATGTTTAGAAACCCAAAAACCCAAATCGGGTTCCTTTTCTGATTCTATCGAGCAAAACAGTCTCACAAGCCCAACTTTTGACCTTAAAAATCGACTACCAAACGATCTTCATAAAATCCGAAACTTGGTAGATTTAATGACCACCTGGCTAACTAATATTAGGAAAAAGAACTTTGTAATATGATTGGGTTTTAACAAAGTTATCGAGCCCTACTTTCTGCCTATCACTAAAGGACACCCCTTTTTATTTCAGTCTTTGTTAAAACACTTTCTCAACTCGCTGACTTTTGACCCAGTTTTCGACCCCTAGACAATCTCTAAAAATTCCAAGTTTTTGGCACATTAAAGATCACCTAGCTAACTTATTTTAGGGGAAACACGCAAAAAGGTTGGGCGAATAAAAAGTTATCGAGTCTCTAAGTTGACCCTATTGCTAGACCTAAAATCGACTTTTCCAGTTTTATTAAAACCTTGTTTCACCCGATCAAATTTAGGAATTTATTTCTACTATCAAACGACTTTCAAAAATTATGAAACTTGGCCGAATTGAAGATCACCCAGCTAGCTACTCATAGGAAGAGAAAACTCGTAAAAAGATTTATTATTCACAAAGATATTTGATTCCAAAACTCTTCCCTCGCCACCAATTTTATACGAAATATTTTAAAGGTTTTCAAGCTAATAAGCTCAAATAATAAGCCTTAAGCATTGGATAAGCTATTTGGAAATTTAATATGATTTTCATAAATGAAACATAATGAGTCTTGCCTTTTCCCGAATTTTAAACGCGTATTTATAAAATAAGGACCACGAACGTAATAACTAAAATGTCTCGAAGGTTTTTTTTGCCAAAACTCTAATCAGTTTTATAACTAGGACTTTAATTGATGTTTACATGTAACTCAAGAATAGAAAATGTCATTTTCAAAACTAGAGGATAGAAACTGTAATTTAACCAAAGTTCAGGGGTAAAAGTTGTAATTTTATAAAAGTTCAAGGATATAAACTATCAACATATGAAACTCTAGGGGCAAGAACATAACATTTTATAAATGTTAATATTATTATTATTATTATTATTATTATTATTATTATTATTATTATTATTATTATTATTATTATTATTATTATTATTATTATTATTATTATTATTATTATTTCCTATTTAATAGAAACTAATAAGCGTAATACGTTTATTTCAGTAACCAACGAACGAGATATATTTAACGACTAAACAAACAAACGAAAACATTAAAACAAACAATAAGATAAAATCCAACTTTTGAAGAGACTTCATGTTGTCTTAATTAAACATTTAATCAAACAATCAAAAATGTTACGAAAAGAACATTGGAAACTTATATATATATTCAGAAGCGATTACTGAAACTTGACATAACGAACCAGGTTGCGTGCCGGAGACGTTTATCAACTTTGTTTATCTTTGTTTTCCATCCAGACTGTCAAGGTGAGTTTATAGTCCCATTTTTCTTTACATGTTTTCTAAACTTGTGGGGAGATACATGCTACCAAACCGAACACAAGTATTTTCCTAATTGTTATTGCACTAAGTTAATTGTCCCTTATTTATATTTATATTATTTAAAAGACCCTCATATCATGCACCATTAGTCACCCGCAGGGTGAGCGCGGATATAGTGAATAGATCTATTGGTCTGACGACCCATTTGTACTAATCGGATGGATATCTTCGTGGTAGCCGGTTAGACAGATGCGTAATATTTGATATCTAAACCTGGGGGCAAACCACTTTCATTTTTGTATGCTAGTGAGACTGGAAACTATCAACGCATTGCGTGTCATGAGGTTTAGTGCAATATACCGAACTGTGATTAAACTGATTTCCTATTTATTTACCTTGTGTTCAAAACTGATTATTACTTTAAACACTATAGATTCACTCAACTTTTGTTGACTTTTTAAGCATGTTTATCTCAGGTAATTAAAAGCATGGCTATCGGCACGGAGTGGCTGTGGACTTTCTTTTTATAATAAGAGTGTCCACTTTGTTATCATTCAATGAATAATGTATCTTTTATAACATATTTCCAAACTTCCCTCTAGGACCTATATTATGTACTCTGATTAAATAAATGAATGATAACAATTTTATTTAAAACCTCTCTTTTCGAGTCGTTTTCTATTCTCATGACTGTGAACCATGAAGTAGCACCCCAAACTTATATTCCGCTGTGTATATCGAAAACGGGGGTGTTACATGAAGGAATCACCATTGATAATAATATCCCATAGTGCATAGTCTTGCACCATGAAGTATTGCTCAATTTTGAGCCGCCATAGATCGTATTCATTCTGCTTCAGCATGGGAAGTTTAGCAAGGATTGAGGTTTGTGGTGTTTCCATGTCCATCTTCTTGTTTGCAAGAGAGTAAGTACTTCTGGTTCTTCTAATCTCAAAGTATCAGAAACCTGTCTCTGATACCCCTTGACCAGATCTAAACACACGAATTGTGTTGAGGATACTTTGAGTATATACTTAGCAGCACGCGGAATTTACTACCAAAGTACCAAGTACTTAGAAGAGTTTGTGTTTGGTGATTGTTTGTGATTGTATGAATGTAACAGTAAGAACAATAACACAACGTTTAACCAAACGATTTGCTTCAATATATTACGAGTGATCTTTGAATATCACAAGAATTACAATGAGATCGTGAAGCTCTAATAATAATGCATGCACGTAAACTTAACCTAGGATCTCATTTTATAGGACAAGGAGTCCTTTACAAGTAAACTATCTACCGTATAAATCTAATTGTATAAGATAGGACAAGGAGTCCTTTACAAGTAAACTATCTACTGTATAAATCTAATTGTATAAGATATACATTACATCTTTTCCATATATATCTTCACACGGTTTTTATCTTTATCAAATAACCAGTACTAACTTTCTTCATAAACTGTACTAACTAACTTAATATTGTTAGTGTATTCTTCATTAACTCTTCAGCAGTACTAATTTAGACGTGACCGTACTAACTGTTAATTTAATTCCCAACATCCCTCATATAAACTTACACTAAGCATCATTTTTTATTACCTTTACTATTACTCACTCTCTATAACCTCCAACCAAGCATGCCCTTAGGGTGCGTTTGGTTCGCAGTATGTTTTGAAAGGAATTGTAATCTGTCAAAGGAATTGTAATTTGAATGAATTGTAATTCAAAGAGTTGTAATGTGTTGTAATTGTAATGTGTATGAATTGTAATTGATGTTTTCTATCACTTTGTTTGGTTGGATCTCAACGTAATTGTAATTCGAAAAATTTATAAAATTTCAAAAAATTTATAAAAATTCGAAAAAATTTATAAAAATTCGAAAAAATTTATAAAAATTCAAAAAATCTATAAAAATTCAAAAAATTTAAAAAAATTTAAAAAATCACAAAAATTTATAAAAATTTAAAAATTTTATAAAAAATTTATAAAATTCGAAAAATTTATAAAATTTTATAAAAATTTAAAAATTTGAATTTTTATAAAATTTTTTGTAAAATTTTTAATTTTTTAAATTTTTTGAATTTTTAAATTTTTAAATTTTTATAAATTTTTTATAAAATTTTTAAATTTTATAAATTTTTTATAAAATTTTTCGAATTTTATAAATTTTTTATAAAATTTTATAAATTTTTCGAATTTTATAAATTTTTTATAAAATTTTTAATTTTTTGAATTTTTAAATTTTTAAATTTTTATAAATTTTTTAAATTTTTATAAATTTTTTGAATTTTTATAAATTTTTTCGAATTTATATAAATTTTTCGAATTTTTATAAATTTTTTCGAATTTTTATAAATTTTACAACGTAATTCAAAACTTTCCATCCAACATCCTATGTAATCTGAATTCCCTCCTTTGATGTAATTGTAATGTCTGAATTACAATTACAACGCAAACCAAACAGCCTACGTAATGTAATCTGAATTACAATTCCCTCCATTCTGTGAACCAAACAGCCTACGTAATGTAATCTGAATTACAATTACATCCAATTACGCCAGATTACGGCGAACCAAACGCCCCCTTAGCGTTGCTATTGTTTAGTAGTAACAAGCTAGTATGAATTTAATATCCTAATTATGTAATCTAATCGTTACAAATTAGTTATAAGTCTCATGCACGCACGAAGTTTGGACTTAAATGTTTTGACATTATGGGTGTTATGAGGAAGCAATTTTTGAACAATAGCTAAAAGATACTTTATGTGGTTTTTGGGGTTTTAATTCTTTAATGTATGTGGTTTATGGGTTGAAGCAAAAGAGAACAATGAGATAGAAGAATAAGTTATCCGAAAAAGTGCAAAAACGTTTGAGTATCTTGTTGCGCTTCTTCTTTTCTTCTCCTGTCACCTCTTTCCCGTTGTTTGCCTATTTCCTCTGTTTTTTAACCTTTTGTCGTTTATGCGCTTTCGTCAACTTTACAATACCGTGGTCTTTGCCTAAATCTTCATTTTCGCCATGGTTTCACCCTAATTGTTTAGGAATTTACGTGGGGGTTTCACTAAAATAAAATAAAATAAAACATATGTCATCCAAAAATTTTACCAACTTGAATCTTGATGACAGCAATGTGCAAAAATAAATAATGAAAGTTACTAAGTTACCATTCCTATAATAGAGTTGTCTATCTAATGTCTTCACATGAAGAGCTTCCGCATGATTAACTTCATTTAAACGATATTATCATTATAAGTAGCTAATCATTTCTTCCTCGCACGTTACTCATACAAAGGGTGTGTTTGGTAAAAGTAGCAGTGAGCAGTGAGCTGTGAGCTGTGAGCAGTAGCTGTGAGTAGTAGCCACAGATAATAGCTCACTGTTGATACAAAAGTTGGGCGTTCCTTGATAGGGCTTCTATTCTCGTACCAATTCGAATCTTAATGCTTGATGAGACCTGCGCACTAAGAAAAAGAACAAACACCGTTAGGCTTATCGAGGGATTGTCTCCCCCGATTATCCTCCGGCGTGAGAGTAAGTAATCGAATGTAGGGTTTAGTTTATGGTGAAGGTTTATTGAAGATCGTACCTTTACCGAGGGCTTGGGTGCCCTTTATATATGCATGAAACCCTAGTGGGTTTCGTGTTCCCTACTCTTCGGCGTGTTAGCCGACATCGGGTATATAGTATATATCTTTTTTATTTAGAAGATATTCTATATATTATCCGGAAATAACTTTGGGCTTGGGCCTTGTCGACCCAAGCCGCATAACTGGTAGTCCAGTTGCGGCCCAAGCGTGGTGGGCTTAATTGTTAGTATTGTTTACTAACCGGGTTCGTGACCCGGGTGTAGACTATACGTCATCATGTCCCCCCAGTCTAGTGTGCGCAGGGTAAAACCTGCGGACGCTAGACTAGAGTCGTGTCGAAATTATTCCCCATGCGTACGCGGGAAGCTTTCAAAAAATATACCGCCAAAACCACACGTGTGATGTATCTAGTCCAAAAAAGTGTAATTTGGGTACCTTGGGAAATGGAGAGGTTGCCCACTTGCCTTGTACCGTCATTTATCCTAGCCACACGATTGGGGCTAGTGGGATACACGTGTCACTTATCTGTGGTGGATGGGAAAAGTATATAAACTACCGCCTCTCATTCACTGTGACGTCCACAGTTAAAAAATCGCCATTCCTCCATTTTTACATCTTCAAATCTTCTTCCAAAAAAGATAATTCAAAGGTAATTGCGCGTGCGCACATAATCTGAATCAGAAAATGGTAGCGCAACTTCGTGATTTCCATTCTAACATAACCGAGGAGGAACTGATTCAGTTCACCTCGGATTATTTTATCCCTTTGGGCCTGCGCCCAGAGGTACCCGGTCCGAATGACACCATCGTGGATTTCCCTGCTGGGAAGGTGGGGTTATATACGCGCTTTTTCGAGTGGGCGAATCATCGCGTACCCATATCCGTGCTATTAAGTGATATACTTAATTATTACGAGCTCCACATCTCCCAGTTGCATTGTATTGGTGCTGGGAAGATTGCCAATTTTGAGGTGAACTGTCGCTTGTTAGCGATTCACCCGACCCTCCAATTATTTCGCGCGTTCTATCACGCGACGTGGTCAAATGGGTGGGTTACCTTCTCTAAGCGCGTAGGCAAGTTACAGTGTTACGTGCAGAAGGTAGATAAGCTCAAGGATTGGAGGGAAAATTTCTTTTGGGTTGATGAAGCCGTCTTCCCTGACCATTTTCCATTTTACACACCGTGCCGGTCTGCCCAAGGATGAGCGCCCCCCTGAGACGTGGTATAACGCGGATCATGCGGCGATCATTGATGAGAACCGTATTCCCATCAAGCCATATCCGGAGGCGTTCCTGGTGCATATGGGCATCAGTCGCAACTACTTCGAGCATGAGACGGAGGTCCCCACATTCTTGAATGCGGATGGCACGGGTGGGTGCTCCTTCTGTCGCCTTACTGTCGTTATTAGTGTAAGCGCTTCTTCTTTTTCCATACTTTATGTAACTTGCTTTCCTTTGTTTACTTGATGCGCAGATATGGATCTGTTCGCTGTTGTGAGGCTGGAGAATCCGCGTTCCGTGGCGGTGGGAGTGCGTCCTCTGGGGGACGGTGAGCAGACTATTCTGCAGGCGACGGCAGGGCGCGTCGTGGATTTGGTTATCCCAGATCCCGAAGGCTCCCCTGATGTGATAGCGGCTGAGCCAATACAGGAGGTGGCTCCTCCTGTGCAGCCAAGTCCTGACGCTGCGCAGCCTCCTCTTCCCGAAACGGTGATCCATTTAGAGGAGACTGACAGTGAGATGGAGGAGAGCTCCCCACTGACGCGCAAGAGAGCGCTTGGCAGTGATGGTGAAGGGCCGTCCAAGAGGCCGCGAACTGATGCTGGGGAAAGCTCGTCTCTTGCTGGGGTGCAGATGAAGTAAGTACTTTAGTAATGAACTTTTGTCAAGTTATATTTTGTGCTAACTTTGTTCCTTCGTGTCCTCAGTGTGGATGTCGAGAAGTCTGGTGGAGGTGCGTCCACGACTGAGACTGAGAAGGAGAAGGACGTGTCCTCGACTCCTCCCCCCATGTAAGTATTATTTAGCATTTCCTTAGTATTTTGTGTATGATTGACCGTGCACTAACTTTGTCTCTTGATGGTTTTTGCAGCGAAAAGCCTGTGGAGGACGCTGGCGTCTTAGATGGGAGTGCGCCACCCGAGGTGAGTCATGCTCTGGACGGGGCGCGTTCGCCGAGGGACGTTGAAGTGGAGTCAAGTCCGTTTGACTCTACGATGGAGGAGCTTGCCTCCATCGCTGTGCGCCAGTCTGAGCTGGTGGCGCAAGCAAGGGTGCATAAGTCTGAGGAAATTTCCAGACTGCGGGCGCAACTGGCGTCTGTGCAAGCTGAATTAGCAAGCTCTAAAGCTGAGCAGCTGAGCTCCAAGGCTAAACTGGAGCGCGCAGAGGCGTCTGCGCGAAAAATGGGTGAGGAGAAGGTTATGGTGATGGCTGAGCTGGGGAAGGAGCGTGCTGCTGCGGATCTTCAGAGACGGAATTCTTTATGGGCGCTGAAGTACTTGCAACAAAATAGGAGCAAGCACTTTGCCAACATTGAAGAGTTCCGCAGCAAAGTGGAGCTTGCGCTGAAGATGCAGGAGAAGAAGCTCCGTAAGCTTAGCATCGAGTATGATGAGGAGCTTTATCCTCATTTGGTTCAATCTGTGGCCGAGCGCAGGTACATGACCATTGTATTTTCCTTATAACTTGTATATATTTGAGACCCTTTTTCTTATTAACACTTGTGTTATTTCGTAGGTGGTTGATCAGTCATGGTCTTCGCCTGGCCGCCATGTGTACGCTGGAGCATCCTGAGGTCACCGGATCCTTTGGGAAGGTTGTCAATTGCGCTATTGCGCACGGTGAGACCTCGGCCGCAGACAAGCTCGCGGAGGCCAAGTTGCTGACTGTGCCGCTTGCTGAGGTGCCTGGGTATAAGGCGGATGCCCATGCTGAGCTTGTTGCTGCCATGGAGGAGCTAAAGAAGCTTGAGCTTCCGCACATCGCTCTCTTGGAGCGTGATCAGGACCAGCCGATCAGCGTGATCATGGCGGGGCTCACTCTTCCTAGGCATCTGCAGGATAATGCAGATCAGCAGGTGGACTTCTACTTGAAGCCTGATGTGGCGCAGTTGAAGGTACCCATTTTTGCTCAGCCTCGTGACATTCTGAATCCTTTCCGTCTTGAGAAAGAGATTTCTTTGCAAAGGTCGCTAAATGCGCATGTTTCCAGGGTCGCACGGAAGAAAGGCGAGAAAGGAAAGGCCATTCTGTGCGGCATAGGCGCTGCGCATCAGCCTAGATCCGATGGTGTGCCTGTCTGCGTGGCCACTGTTTCCCTTGATGATGCGGAGTTGTTGAAGAGACTCGCGGATTCAAAGAAAGCGGCTTTGAGCGGGGGTTCCAGCCAGTTAAGGCGTACATATAGTATTTAGCTCTTTTGTACAAGTCTTTTTGTAGAACTGTATTCTATGAATAAAAAGTTGCTTTTGTACTTAGTGTTTCTATAACTTCTAAATACTTATGCTTTTTGAACTCGTAGTTCTTATATGACTTATGTATCCTTGCGTGAAGATAGCTTTAAGTGTTTAAGCGTACTTAGAAAATAAGGGTCATAATCGTGTATGAATTTCCTTAAGGACCGTAGTCGTGTTTTGAATTTTGAATCATAGTCGTCTATGTAGTTTTATAAGTTTACTTGTCGTATTGTACTTTAAGGAGTCAAGAGTCTTGACCTCCTGAATTGTTAAACGCGCACAGTGTGCCCTTTTGCGCATCCGTCGTGGGATGTGTAAGGAACTTGCGCCAACGTCTTGAGCGCAAGGTGTTTAACAAGGATTCGTGATCCGATGTTGATGGGTTTGCAACCCTCTTACTCAACGAGTTGTTTATTAGGTTAACTCATCCTTTCTGCCATCGTGGGTCTTAGTGTGTGCATGCACGCCATGTAGGCAAGATTATAACAATATTGAAATACAATGATAAAGATGCAAACAATAAAGTTAAATGTGTTATAGAGTTAGCTAGAAACCATAACGTTTTATTAATACTTGCAAGTTTTGAAAAAGAATGTTTTATCTAGATAATACATAAAAAATAAAATTACATGGATCTTTATTGAGGGCACTTTCTAAAGTGCATGAGTGTCCATGTTAGGCCGTAGCCTTCTTCAAAGATAGCACCGTTTAAGGTTGCGGACGTTCCATGTTCGCTGT